>JAPZPC010000027.1:0-277030 GCA_037952705.1 Haplographium delicatum
GTTTGAGCTTCTTGTTTTTTCTGCCAAAAGAACTGCACTTTCAAGATAGTCTTATCGTCCGACTCAGAAATTGGTTTAAGCGCAAATGCTCCTCGGGCCCACATAGTATGTGCTTGACGCGACAATGTAATAAGGTTATAGGCTTTCTCTATACCCAACTCATTTAAACCTATTGGAAAAAGTTTTTCTTCCCAAGCTGCAATCTTCTCCTGAGGCCAAAAAATCTTTAAATGACCCCAAAAAATATGCCGTTGCCCAAACTCATCTGCTTCCTGGTGTGAGATCGAGTGAAACGGATATATATGAGCAACTTCTATCTCAGGACCACCTGTTAATACACAACGGGATCCGTCTCTTTCTGCAGCTAGGTCCCTAGCTTTCTGGTTTCGACGGTATATCACTGGGGAATCTGAAGTCTTTTGTCTCTTTGTAGGTGGATGAGTAGGTGATGAGCTTAAATTAGACAGTGTCGATTTCTGTAGTGTTGGTTTCTTCGGTGTTGAGGACTGTGACAGCGCTCTAGGAGGAGACGGACCCCCTATAAGTTATTATTAGCTAGAATCTAGAAACAAGGGTATTTTATTTACAATAGTGTGCCATTGTGTAGGTTTGTAGAGTAAGGCCTCGAAGGATATAAGGATATTCGCGCCCGCAATTAACTAAGTTTTTGAGGGCATCGAGGTCGCAGATCTGGCATGCAGCCCAAAAGTGAGGTGGCACGTTACCGATTGACCCCTGTAGACGCCCGAGCAGAGCGACTCGTTCTGGATTGGGGAGGTTAAAGTCTTCCATTGCGTTGATGTTTGTGTGTCGATGTTCGTGTGTCGAGGGTTAAAGGTCCAAGAGAAATCGCGGGGTCGACGCGCTTAGGCGCAGCAATGCACTAGCGGCCGCATCACGCGTTTCCTAATGCAGAATCACCGACATGAATAATACTTAAGTAAATTTATTTTCAGTCTAACCAGACAATACATCATGAATAGCATACGGCAAATTCAAGAATTGAATAAGCGCGAGCTTGAAGCCGGAGTGTTAGTTGAATCACCCCATTTGTTATTTTGGCTGTTCTAATATGTAGCAGGTCACCAGAAGCCTCATGGCATGCAGACTATCGCGACACGGCGTATATCAACATCGGTGGACTCCCTTTCGAGCTGTCCGAGGGCGATATTGTTACAATATTTTCTCAGTTTGGCGAGCCTACCTACATAAATCTTAAGCGGGACAAAGAGACTGGCAAGTCGCGTGGTTTTGCCTTTCTCAAGTATGAAGATCAACGGAGTACAGATCTTGCGGTTGACAACTTGGGGGGGACCGTGATTATGGGACGGACATTAAGGGTGGATCATACGAGATATAAAAAGAGAGATGATGAGCCAGATGATGGCATAGACCTTAGTGTGGACCCGCAACAGAACGAAGAGGGCGGCCCTCGGAAGAAAATGCGTACTAGTGAGAGCGAGAGTGAGGAGGAGAGACCTATGATTAAGGAAGAGCGAGAACTGGCCAAACTCATCCAAGATCATGATGAAGATGACCCAATGAAAGAATTCTTAGTTCAGGAAAAGAAAGAAGAGATAGCTGTTGCGTTGGCGAGACTAAAGGACGGGAAGAAATCCAGAAAGTCTCACAAGCATAGACATCATCACAGATCACGGCGGCTGCAAGAAGACGGCGAGGAAGGCTATGAGAATCGACATTCGCGCCACCGGAAGGAGGGTCGAGAGCGTAACAGATCTGGATCGCGGGATACCTCCCTGGACGTCGACTCGAGAGCTCGTCGAGAACGAGGCGCCGGTGCCAGAAACGAGATAGTTGAGGATCGTAGAGATAGAAGGCAAAGTCCAAGAAGGCATGGTGATGATCGACGATATGGTGATATGGACAATGATGTACACAATAGAAGAGAAGGATCACGGAGCGACAAACAGTATACTTCTAGAAGAGATTATTAGGGGCAAGTTTACGTTGCCCCTCAGCAATCAAATACTCTATGAACAAATTTTTGGCACATTGCCAGGATTTATACCTGACAGACCCAAATGCCTCTTGAGTAATCCATTTAAGCATCCATACTCAGACAAAACCATGCCCATACGCCTCGCTAAATGCTAAATGCACTCATTGCAGACATGATAAACTTTAATTAACACCAAGATACCTCTTCCAGCCATCCCTCACGCAATATCGTCTACCATCTTCACCTTCGGCAATGACGAACTTTTCCCACCTACCATCTCTCCCAGCGCCGATCACTAAAAGGCCATTATCACTCGTCCAACCTATAATGCCCTTGGGAGGCCGAAAAGCTGATTCACTATTTAGAGGTGTCGAGGATCCATAGAGTGGCTCATCTCCAAGCTCAAAATGTGTCGAAGCAAAAGAGTATACATCGGAGAAAACCCTTGGAAGTAAAGGAATACGTCCGAGGATTCCCCATTTCTGGCTCGAGTCGACATCCCCAAGGACGGGACTTCCTCTTCCAGCACCCATGGATGTCAGTGGACGAGCTCCATTTTCGGAGTCTGATGGTGCAGGTTTGGAAGGGTGAGGGAGGTCAAAAATATGGAGAGTTGATTTATCGGAGGTTACTGCTACGAGCTGACCTGAGGGAGCAATAGCTAACGAGTAGATAGTGGCATGGTCAACGCCGCGACGGAGTTCGGCAATTCGGGCGCAGTTGCTTGTTGCAAAAACTCGTATTAATGTTCCCTAGAATTTGATCAGAAAGAGAAATATTAGTGCCTGAATGACCAATACCGTTTCACTCGCAGTAGCTAGAACTTCGCCGTCCTGACTAATATCGATAGCTCTTAACGATGATCCATGGGCTGGTATAATGCTAACATTCCCAGTTTCTAACTCAACCATTTGAACTTGTCCTGATGTGCGACCTGGAAATGCAACTGTCTTTGCAGTTAGGCAACATAGGCCATGAGGATTGTCGGCAGTTTCGAAAACAGCCCACAGTTCGGGAGGGCTTTGGAATTTGTAAACCCGGATACTGTTCTGCAGTGCTATAACTATATGTTTTCTTGTGAGGCGGACACCGCGAACCGTGGTAAGCACGGGTAATTCGAGGGCAACTTTCTGCTTCGCATCGTCCCAGATGATGACCTAGTTTTGCATGAGCACCTTTTGACCACATAAACATCCATTCACTGACTTTATTTTGAGGGAACTTAGGCTGTTTCCCTCCTCCTATCAGTGCGATAAAGTTGGCTTTTCCTAGCATCTCTACAGCCGCTATTCCTGCATTGAAATCTGGGACTGTTAACCTTCGCACTTGAAGGAAAGGGTCGGTAGCTTTTACCTCGAGTGACGCGGAGCTGGCAGGGATCGGAGTTGAAGACTGGCAGTACAAGTTAGGAAAACGCAACATTACTTATTCTGACAAGGCACATACTACAGAACCCGGTGTTCAGCCCGACAGCGAAGCAGCTCGCATCTTGGTTGAAGGAGGCTGACAAGGCTACCGGGGCGCTGGAGCTCTCAATAGCTGGCCTCGTATTCATGGTTACTGTCGAGTTGGGGTTTGATAGCCAAACCGACCTCAGATAAGATGATGTATCTAGGTACTATCGGGGTTTGCGCATATTGTATGTCTTGCGATTAGATTCTCCCAACGTCAATAAAGCCGTGGTGTTGATAACGAGAACGTGACCTTGGGGCTGCATGAGACCTCTCGGTAGTCCCATCAAGCTACTGCTACTGTCTCTTAGGCCGCAGCTAAAATGGTCCGTGCATTTATTCTCCTTTTCCTGGAGAGGTTCTTAGGGGAGCCTTCCTCCGAGAAGCTCGTCTCGCGAGTATATAGATGGATATCCTAAGCCCGCTTCTCGGCACCTGATTAAGAGTTGTATATATGAAATTGCTTAGCACACTATCAGTTTCAACTGACAAGGGAATTCTGTTGTAAACCATTGTCAGTGTCAGCCTTGCCTGCCACTTGATACTGTGGCCCCAATTAGGCATGGCGTCAAGTGGAATCTCGCTAATTTTCTAAATTCCCCTGAAGAAGGAACGACCTTCGACTGCAACTTTCAAATTTCGCGACTTTAACACGAACAAATACTTCGCAATATTCTGGCACTTCTCTACGCAGATTTCTATCACGACAGGTCGAGCCAAGGTTCACAATAGCTTACTGCTCATAAACAGTTGCCAACATGTCTTCCCCATTGAATGCAGTATGTTCAATCTTTCCGACCAGCAATGTCAACCCCTTTTGGAGATTCAACCCAAAAACCACCCGATAGCGCCATGTTGGGACAAGCCTCTTTCACATCAAAACGTTGCTGTACTTATGCTAACCATCCCTTCTCTGCAGATTAAGATGCGCAGAAAGAAGAATGTCAAGAAGGGCATTCAATTCTGCTTGATGGTTTGTGGTGCCTCGGGCACAGGTATGTCGGACAGCATCAAAGGCAGCCATGCTACATCGACTGACGATTTATTGTAGGCCGAACCACCTTTGTGAACACACTCTGCGGCAAAAGTGTGCTCCAGGGCAAAGATGCTGATGATGCGACAAACGCTCATCTCGAGGAAGGTGTTAGGATCAAGCCCGTCACCGTTGGTACGCACTACAATCCCGACCTACATACCAAGCAACTGTTGCTGACTCTACCATAGAATTAGAATTGGATGAAGAAGGAACCCGCATCTCACTAACCATCGTCGATACACCTGGTTTTGGAGACCAAATTGATAATGAGGCAAGGTAGGGCAATTCATCAGGGAATGTAAGGGACTAGGTTACTGATCTGCAACAGCTTCGGTGCAATTGTTGGCTATCTTGAGCGACAATACGATGATATTCTAGCAGAGGAGTCCCGTATCAAGCGTAATCCTAGATTCCGTGACAATCGTGTTCACGCCCTTCTCTACTTTATCACTCCAACCGGACATGGGTAAGAGGCTTCTGCAATACTATCTTACTATTAGGCTTACAATATTAGACTTCGCGAGCTGGATATCGAGCTTATGAAACGCCTCTCTCCCCGAGTTAATGTTATTCCTGTCATTGGCAAGGCCGACTCTCTCACCCCCGCCGAACTCGCTGAATCGAAAAAGCTTGTTATGGAGGATATCGAACACTACCGAATCCCGGTGTACAATTTCCCATACGATATCGAAGAGGATGACGAGGATACGGTTGAAGAGAATGCTGAACTCCGTGGACTTATGCCATTTGCAATTGTCGGCTCCGAGGAGGTTGTCGAAATTGGTGGTCGCAAGGTCCGAGCTAGGCAATATCCATGGGGTGTTGTTGAGGTGGACAACCCAAGACATTCTGACTTCCTTGCCATTCGAAGTGCTCTCTTGCACAGCCATTTGGCTGATCTGAAGGAAATCACTCACGACTTCCTTTATGAAAACTACCGTACCGAGAAACTTAGCAAGAGTGTGGAGGGTGGTGCTGGAGCGTAAGAAATTTCCCCTAGAATTTGCCTCAACATGCTAATATTTACTCCAGTGACTCATCGATGAATCCTGAGGATCTCGCTTCCCAGTCCGTCCGCCTAAAGGAAGAGCAGCTTCGACGCGAAGAGGAGAAACTCCGAGAAATTGAGGTCAAGGTCCAAAGAGAGATCAATGAGAAGAGACAGGAGTTGTTGGCTCGTGAAAGTCAGCTTAAGGAGATTGAAGCCAGAATGCAACGCGAGCAGACTGCCCATTTGGAGGCTACCAATGGAGGAGTCGACCCGGAGGCATAAGAGGCGTCTAGGGAGCTATTGTTTTGTGGATGATCGTGCCCTTCGAATACAAAGCTTGGCTACTACGAGCCTACGGTTGCGATCTATCTTGTCGATAGGGATATCGGAGCAGAAGGCATCTTTTTGCGGGTCGTTGACGGCATTTGCAAGAACCATTCTGGCTCTGAAAAGCTAATCACGTGTTTTCTTACCAACTTCTAATGTGCTGAATTATTTTCACTTTCAACATCCTACCTGTGATAGAGGCACGAGGGGAATGCTGGGAGCGAAGCCAATGCCTTCTTTCTTCTTTTATGGTTATAGCTCAATGAAAATCTCAAACAGCTGGTTGAACTGTGTTATTTTCCTTGGAAATATCTGACTACTGGACTGTTCGTCTAATTTGAACAGTGATTCTGGTGGTTGTGCCTTAGTTACAGGGTTCGGTTCGTGAGATGTGAAGTAAACTATCACAGCCTTGTCGAATAATCCATAAGAATCAAACAAAAATATAGTTTTCGTAATTAAAATAGATTTTAGTATTAGTTTTAAAATATTACGCGGGTCACTAACAACGTTCAATTCAATGCTTTTAAGTTACTAAAAGTGAGGTACATTTGATGAATCATCATCCACGAGCGAGACAAACAGAAGTGAACCACGCTAAACTACATTAGGTACCCGAAGTCATTCATCATCGTCGCCTGAACCTCCGACCACTTCAACTCGATTTCATCCAGTTCACATCGATCATCAAACTCAAGTTCAGCTACCTTTCACACGGTATTCACATTAGCAAGCTATCAGGATGGCTGCAAACGCGAAATATAATCCCGCTCCTCAGCGAGACTCGCTCGATACGGCTCATTATTCGCAAGCCCCGCCTTCATACGTCGATGAACCATCCTCCTCTAACGACCATGCTGCCCTTCTCGGCGGCCCCAGAAGCAGTGAAGATAATATTCCAGATGATTTTAAAGTTGGTGCACTATTGGGGGGAGAACTTGATCTTGTAGGATAGCTCTGACGTTGATCTAGTTCGGCGGTTCAGTCGCTGAGGCGACTATCGACATTCGCATGGCGTTTGTGAGAAAGGTTTATGCTATTCTGTGAGTAAATCTATCGCTTAACTGCCGTGCAGTGACTAACTAGATATCTAGCTCTGTTCAACTCCTCGCCACTGCTATTTTGAGCTCCATATCGTTCTTTAGCCCCTCCTACAAGGAATGGATTCAGGGTAATCAGTGGATGATGTGGCTCTCAGTACGTGCATATCATTTTATGCCTTTAGACTCTATGCTAATTTGATTCTAGCTCTTTGGGGCCATTGGCTTCATGCTCTTGACTTACTGGAAGCGTAAATCATACCCAACCAACCTCCTATTCTTGGCTGGGTTTACTGGTCTTGAAGCCTATTCGATCTCTGTCATCGTATCTTTCTTTCAAACGAAAATTGTTCTTCAAGCCGTTATTCTAACGGCAGGAATATTCGTCGCACTCACCTTGTTTGCATGCCAGACCAAATATGACTTTACGTCCTGGATGCCATACTTGTTTGGAGGCATATGGGCTCTCATCTTGTTCGGCTTTGTAGCTGCATTCTTCCCATACAACAGCACAGCCGAACTTATTTATGGAGGAGTGGCCGCTTTACTCTTCTCTGGGTATATTCTCGTCGACACACAACTCATCATGAGACATTATCATGTTGAGGAAGAGATTGCAGCTGCGATTAGCCTTTATCTGGATATCATCAACTTGTTCCTAGCTATCTTGAGAATCCTCAACAGCCAACAAAACAACTAGGATATTACGGATTTTTGACGTAGTTGGACCTAAAGAAGACTCGCAACTCGTACAATCAACTGTGCTGACTTATTTATCTTGACTTTAAACAGAGTAATGGCGTTCGGTAGCTTGGTAGTCTGGTATGGGAACTACTTCTTAAATGCATTTTGGTTATGGTACATCGCTTAATAGTGAATGCTGCAGAGATAGTTATAAAACGAGAGTCTAGTTCATGTTGGATTTGGTGGGAGGCCTGGTGTATTGTCTGTATTCAATGTTACGCATCTATAGCCTGGAAATTCGTATCTCCGAATATGAACCACCCGACAGTTCCCTAGAGAAATCCAGACACTATGATCTTTCTGGTATATCAGAGAGCAGCAGCGTGGGATAGGTAGGAAGCTGGATTTCGCCTGAGCTTTTGAGCTGTCTCTCGCATTGAGGCTTAAATTATTGCAGAAGGTCTGGCTCTGTCGCATATGGTTTAGTACCAAAAGGGTATAGTCGAAGCTTTTAACTTTCAGTCTAACTGTAGACTTGTTAGGCTAAGGGGTACCTTTTTCTATGGACGTAAATGTAAAATGTTTGTTAAGTACGCAGGGGAAGCTGTAAATTTATAATTTGCATATAAAGGAGAACAGGCCGTCATTAGAAGAGTCGAGGCATGAATCTTTTTCGCAGCTGCTTAATAAACAATACTGGCGCAATATGATGGTGTGTCATTGTCTACCTAGGGAATACTGTAAAATGGCACACTTTTATTTGGCATGGCTCAATTTGAGAATAAGCACAATCGTATTGTACTCTATATGTCTACCTATTTTTAATCTGAACAGGATTTGCCCTGCACGCGTAAACTTTGGCAGCGACTTTGCTTGAGTTGCCAATTATAATTAAAGCCCTAGTACGAAATAGTTCCTCCAGTATTACCCCAAGCTCGAGGTAACACCTTTCAGGTTAACCAGGGGTCTGAATGTGGAAATGTGGCAGAACTTGTGTTGAAGGTATCCAAGCGCCCACCAGCAGTCCCGTATTTTGCCAGTTCCCAAACCGAGGCTCTTCCTTTTTGGGACTGATACTAAAGTATCCCTTCTCCATACCTGGGAAAACTCTCCATCGCAAGATCTCCTCCAACTTCGTCTTCGTTTTAATCTTCATCATCATCCTAGAATAATCAGCTGCTCTTGTGCCAGGCCCAAACACCGAACAAAGTCGCGGCCGCCAAAATGGTCAAACTTTAGATTTGCCGATTCCACACCGCCTTGATCGAACGAGCCAAAGTCGACCAGGTCCGAACCTCAACAGATATCGCTCTCCTCCCTTTCGATATTATTCCCTAGAATCCATGACAGAATTGTTCTTGTTCTAAACCAAGCAGAGACCATTGGGAATTATTCATTTTCCCCAATTGGCCCATTTCACTCGCTACCCACGTTCTGACAGAGACGCCATGGGCAACCCCACTGCGCCTCTTGCGATAGAAAACGAAGAAGTCACTTTAACCTCAGAATTAGCATATCAGAATGGCGATATTCATATGGGAATAGACCAAAAAGCTGAAGATGGCGCATCAGTGGCTACATTTCCTGCCAGTCCTACTGTCATAAACCGGAAAGCCAAAAAGAAAGACGAAAGCCCGCTGGAGATCTTCTGCGGATGGGTCGTGGAGAATCAAATTGGTATGGGACTTCTATTGATCCAATTAAAGATGCTTATTGACAATGCTTCTAGGCCTGTCCGTTAATCTGCTAATGCTCCTTTACCTAACTCATTTATGCTTCCCGCGCGCCCGTCGACATACTCGCAAGTTCTTTGAGCTGTCATATTATAACCCAGACTCCGGCGAATACTGTTCTGGTTGGAATGATGCTTGGATGGTGTTATATTGGATTGTTGTATTTACGGGTCTTCGTGCCGCCGTTATGGACTATCTCTTAATGCCTCTGGCGAAAAAGGGTGGGGTGAAGACGGAGAGAGACCAAACCAGATTTGCTGAGCAGGCTTGGCTTCTTGTCTACTACTCCGTCCTTTGGAATGTGGGAATGGTAAGCCATCATATTCATCAAGGAAATATATTCTAACCAAAGCAGTACATTCTGGTCACCTCCGACTATTTGTTGAACTTTAGGGAGCTTTGGACCAACTGGCCAAATCGCGAAATAGATGGGTTAAGGAAATGGTATATTCTGGTTCAATATGCCTTCTGGCTTCAACAAATTATGGTCATCAACATTGAAAAGAGGAGGAAGGATCACTGGCAGATGTACACGCACCACATTGTCACAACCATGTTGATTTTCACCAGCTACGGCTATCACCAAACGAAGGTGGCCAACTTGATCCTCTGCATGATGGATGCTGTGGATCTCATATTTCCTGTAAGAGTTTCTCCCATATATTATTAAAGCTTCCAACTGAAAATTATGAAGCTTGCCAAATGCCTCAAGTACCTTGGCTGGTCAAGGCTCTGCGACATAGCTTTCGGCGTCTTCATTGTAACCTGGTTTACAACTCGACATGCCATCTATCTCACGATTTGCTACTCAGTCTGGGCCCATATTCCTGAGGAGATTAATTATGGTTGCTACAGCGGCAGGAACGGCGCCATCGTGGGACCTTTTGCACCACCCGACCGGTTTGGGCATCTACTCGAGCCGTTCCGCAATCCTGAGGGCATCGTTTGCTTCACCCATAATATAAAATGGGGATTTCTCTCCGCTCTACTCTTCCTACAAGGTATAACACTCATGTGGTTTTGGATGATTGTCCAAGTTGCGGTGCGAGTCTTGCGTGGTGGGGAAGCTGATGATGTACGGAGTGATGACGAGGAAGAAGAAGAAGAAGAAGTCGTTGACGAACATGAACCCATCGACGAGATAGAGCTCCCACCTTACGAGGAAGAAGTGGGGGTCGAAGCCATAAATCTGAGAGGCAGGACCTCAAACGCGACTAAGTCACGATACAGGAAGAGCGCCACCAGTGCCAGTGGCGTGAGTTTACCGGGACACAGCGACCGGAAAGAATTGCTTGGACGGATCGGTTGTGATAAAGGCATTTGAAAGGCTCTCTTCTTCTTGAAATTCTTTGAAGACAAGGGAAATGAACGCGCAGTTGAGGGTGGAGTGGGAAATTGGGATGGAGTAAAAGTTTCTGGGTGTTTTCATTGACTTCTCTCTCCGTCTTTAGTATGAGAAAGAGATACATACCCCCTTCCTGTTATCAGTTGATCGATCAGTCAGTCAGTCAGTTAGTCAGTCAGTCCATCAGTCAGTCATTCCAAGAAACGAAGCAGAATCAACAAAGAACGAAACAACCAGCTTGATCCATCCTGAATCTTTTACTTCTCCCATGGTAATTAAACATATCCTTCCCCGGTAGCACGATAAAACCCCCCTCCAATCCGTACTCGCTCATGTGACGACAGAGCAGAGAGCACTCTATTTGAAAAATACTCCGGCCCAGACCCACAGCCCAGTCGATTGCAATCTAGCCCGTTTCAATTTATCTTTCCGTGCTGATCCCAACCCATGGTAAAATCCAATTCCCACACGCAAGCGCATATTCAAATAACATCAAAACATTACCATGACATCGAAATCGATATTTAAACAAACAACACCTTCCAACAAACAATCAACAATCTCTCCACAGCACCAATCAGACCATTTCATCACACCACCTCTTATACTCTCACACTATGCGTCCCGCCCCCGCATTTTTACTACTGTATACCATACCTATACCTCCCTTCGCTTCCATTCCCTCACATGCCCATTGTCCACAGCTTTCTTTTCTAAGCCCGTATACCTCTCCACTCCAAGAATAAACACATGTTCAAAATAAATCCACTTAACTCATGGGGAATCACAGAGAGATCATCCAGACTCATTGCTCCTTTTTCAACCATATATTCTCTATTGACAATATAGAGAGCAAGTCAAAAGATATGTAAAAGCCGGCACAGCGTAGCATTCCGGCCCCCGGCGGGTGGATACTTAATCTATGTGTATATATATGTATTGTGAGTTGTATATAGATATATATATATATATCTAATCGTCTGAAAATAGGAGAGGGAAAATGGTGGGGCGCCAATATTGGCACCGGGGGGGAATTGAGATGGGATGGGATCGGCCGGGCTAGGTATAAGGTTTCAGATTAAGTGAGTTGGTGGATTTGACGAGATTTGGTAATGGGGATATCGGTGGTTGTTGATGAAGATTTTGATGTGATGTGTTATGGTTATGGTTTATTGTGGAGACGATTCCCGTGGTGATAAACATTTTTTTGAGGCTTTTTTCATACTCGAGCTCACGTTCGTTCGACTGGTACGTGCGGTGCGATGCGAGGTGAGGTGAGGTGATGTGGCGTCCCGGGTGGTTTCTGATGGTCGGCGCTGTGATGTAATTAGAGTGTTGCGACAGATATGATGTGCTGGTTGATAGATTCGGGGAATGGGGATGTGGAAATGAAATGGCCTGAGCGTGGATTAGAAAAAATGGAGGGGTGAAAAAAGGCGCTCACGACAATTGATAATATCTAGAAAGGGAAAATAGCGAAATAAAACCACCAATATTTTAGCGTCCAAAACTTTTTGCTTGTTAAAATTAGAAAAATTGCTCTAGTTTTTCACACACACATAAATGTCACAAAAAGGATCAAGCTTTCTTTCTTTCATTGCATTGTTTCTTGGGGATATAGAACGAACAACGAGTGAGCCTCCCTGCCTCTCTCTCCCTAATCCCATCCCTCCACCCCATTCATCATATAGACCTTATAAAACCACAAGACAAATAAAAAAAACAAAAATGACATAGAAAAACAAGTCAATAATAGTGAACAGACGAGGCCTTGACCTTTTCCCCATGGAAAACAAGGTACTAAAGTTGAGTTTTAACGCCAGAATTATACCCTATTCTTGTTCATCTTCTGACTCTTCTATACACCAGACTTTCGAATGTCCCTCGCTTGAATCAAGAAAAAGCAAAATTTTGTATCCCAAAGCAAATCGATTAACCAGCTGTGATATCGATTGGTACCAAGGGCGATATGCGATATAATGTGACATGGGGCCTGCTCGTCGTCGTAGGTTGAAGGTATAGGTGGTGTGTAAAGGTAGGTAGGTAGGTGTGTAGTAGGTGTATAGAGAACAAAATAAAAACCAATCAATCATGTCACATTGACTTATTACAAAACTCCAGCCAAACCCATTGATATACTACCGTTTATTCCCGATTTCATCCATTGTTGTATGAAGTAGTTGGTATCCATTCCAGCCCGTTTCCCCGGGGTAAGGTTTAGTTTTGGTTTTCAAGCTTAAAATGCTCGTTTCCAGATCCATCTCCTTATAACAAAATCAAGTAATTTGACGGTGCGATACCAGTGTCTCCATTCTCCTTCTTTGCTTGCCACCACCTTCCACTCACATCCGAAACCTCTAATATTTCGTGCTTGGAGAAGGAGATCTCATTAGCATCATCTGGGTTCGCCTCATAGGAATAAATTGCCTTCGCTCGGTATGGGTATTCTGTTGGTGGGACTACCTCTGTAGCCGTTGGCTCGCCTCCGATCGGAGCACTGGGACCAAGGTTGGTGGGAGCGGCGGATGGGCCGTTGCCAAATCTTGGTTGGGATGAATTTCGGTCTGCTGGTGCTGCTCCTCCACCGAAGCCCGCTACCGGAGATGAGGTTTCGAATCCACCAAGTTGTGCAGATGTGTACATCTGCGGTGGCACATTGGAGGATATAGAAGTATCTGGTCGTCCATAGGCGGTTGACATTCCCCTTCCTCCTTGCGAGGCTCTGTGGTCTTTGTGGAGAGCGAAAGAATCAAGGTATGCGCGCGGGACGGCTGACGGAGTCGATCCAAAGTAGAAAATCCAGACAATCTAATTCTTGTTAGCATACTTCGAGGCAAGCCGGGTAGAGACATACGTTAACCATAGAAAGCAAGATGTGTCCAGCAGCGGTTGCTTCTTTCGCACCATTTGATGAGTAGATCAAGGAGTTGACGGTGGAGGTCGTCAACACGAGGCCACAGGCAAGATAGCCAACGATGGCAACATGATATGTTTGGGTTGTATCCGACGCAATCACCACAAATATTCCAATGATACAGCACAGCATATATGCAATGGCGAACCACGAGTAATTTGGGAATTGGAACGGAGAAGGCAGATGCTGAGCTGTCGCTATTACCGATCCTACGAAGGCGATGAACCAGGCAAGCTGTTGAAAATCGTGGTTAGCAGGTTCTCTCCTTCTCATCTTATGGCACCGCTCGCATAGAGGAGGAAATAGAGAGGTCTTCAACGACATACCATCGCAATCGAAACCGTAGCCAGGGCGAACGGGTCCCCGAGTATATTGTCCATGCTCATCGACCTCATTCCACCGGTCCTCCTGCCTTTGCCTTCCATGCCGCCGTTCATTTTACGGAGAGATGGCGAGTGCAGAGAGCCGTACGATGGCATATGGAAGGCGGGAATTGGGAGCGCTCGTTCTAGGGCGCGGGAATTATATAGAAATTATCGATCGGCGAGACGAAGTGAAAACGAAATCGATTCAATCGATCCAGGTCTCGAGAATGAATGAACAGAGCCCGAGAAGTAAAAAACAGCCGGAAAGGATGGTGCGGTTGACTGCGTTTCAGCTGAAGATAACCGTGGCTGGAGGTGGACACGATCCCTACACAGCGAAATAATGGGAAGTGATGCGAGACGAGGCGGGGACTGGGAATTAAGACGAGAGGAATGAAAAGAATGCGGTCGTGATGCTGACAGCCAGACCAGCAGAAGAGAGTTCGGAGAAGGTGGGGGACGAGGAATGGAAAGGGGAATGGGAGTGGTTCGAAGGAGCGTGTTGGTGTTTTTTCGAGAGGGGGTGGGAGGTAGAGGATGGATGAAGGTTTGAGGTTTGAGAAGAGAGAGGCGAGGCGTGCGCGATGGAGGGAGACGGAGAAGAGAGAGCGACACGGTAAAGACGAGAGGGAGCGAGGGCGAGGAGTTGCGTGTGAGACGTTTAGGGAGGCGAGGGAGAGGGGGCTGTGGTTGGCCGGCTGGCGGGTCGTGGCCGTAGTAGGCGGGAGTGGGTGTGCGGAGGCGAGTCGAATAGAGTTCTCCGAAGACCAAGCTCCTAAGCTACCACCGTCGACACCACCACACAAGACCAGTCCAAAGTCAAAGTATGACGTTCGAGGTATCGACGGTACTCACCGGATGTCAGGATGACGACGGACGAAGATATTACGCAGAGGGGGGAGTGGAGGGAGAGGGGGAGAATTGGGGCATGGAGTGGAGTTGACTGCAGAGAAAGGGGAAGGGCAATGGCAATGGCAATAGCAATATCAATATCAATGTCCTAGTGGATTACAACTCCGACTTCATCACTACCCGAAGCCCTCCATACCGTGGAGTACTTTGTATTGTGCGGAGAGATCTCCCTCCACTTCCCTCCCTGAAGATACCGCCATGCGCCAGACGCGACACTGTGCCTGTGTGCCTGTGTGCCCGTGTGCCGGTGAATGTGAAAATGACAGCGACAGGGAGAGATAGGCTGTGTCACCGTTCGCCATCACATCCCCCTCACTCTTTGGTGACGGTCAGTACATTGCTGTATATATCCGGAATGGACGTGCGGTAAGCAAGTGCTTGGATCTTCCGGAGGCATGATAAAGTAATAAGGTAGGGTTGCAATCGGTTTAGTTGTTGCTGACGTCCCAGAAGCTAGAGCTAACTAGACATGTGAGATGCTCTCAGAAATGTCATACATATATCATCGAAGTCTAGTCCAGTTACGAAGAGAGTACGAGATAGGGGGTTGTGAGGGGGTGTGGTTCTACCACATACGGGACGGTCCTTACGAAGTACTGTAGGGTTGCAGTAGTATGCACGCTGCTTCGTACAGCATCACTTACGGGTACTGTGCAGTGCCAGGACTCGGTACCTACAGCCCAACCACCAACAGCCCACAGCCCACAGCCCACAGTCCACAGTCCACAGCCCACCACCGCCTACAGCCTACAGCCAACAGCCAACAGCCTGGAGCTTTGCACTGTCATCCACACCGCACACTAACCCATCACTAATGTACAGTACCTGTCCTCCCCCCAGCTTCCCGCCTCGGTCATGCATCTTGGTACCTGCGCCAACCAAAAATAAAAATCACGTCTATCTCATCTCGACACCGTTACGAGTTACTGCTGCTGACTTTCGCGCTGACTTGTCTTGTTTCCTTCCCTCTCACCTCATTTCGGCTTTAAAAATTGAATAATGCATTTGTTCTTGGCTTTCGTTTTTTTCTCTCGATTTTCCCTGGGCTCCCACGCTCCCACGCTCCATCTCCCATTCTGTCCTATTTCCCGGTGGGATTTAAATGCCTAATCTTAACATGCCCTCTCATAATTCGACCCGCTGCAGATAGTTCTGCTGAAATTCGTGCTTGGCCCTCATCCACACCCTCCCGAGTGCCTAGCTCCCATGCTGGAGCGATGCGGTCGCTCACTAACTGGGTACCGTTCATTGGGGAAATTTATCTATTCCCCAATCATCAAATTAATTATTCCCGTTCCAGACACCCCCATTTCTTTATTGTGATCGACTTCACTCTGGTACCGTACCCATCCCATCCTCTTCGTACCGTACCGTACCCTCTGGCTCAACACGTTTCAAGGATCCGAAAGGGGTGCGCCCTGGGTGGACTCGGGAGAGCATCGACGGCAATTAATATCGCCGATGTCATGTCATCACGGACCCTCACTCGGTTGGGCGACATGAGACGGTTTGGACGTGACTGATTTGGTGACGTGCCTGGATGGTTCTGCAGGAGTGCTGGATCGTGACCAGAAAGAGTCTCCACCGGTTCCGATCTGTTGGAATTGTTCTGATTCTTGTTCCGCTCCGATCTGATTTGTGATCACTTGGCCTTGACGGAGACGCTGCCTGCGTGGATTTCCCGTTCATGTCAACTCTTGGCTGGTCCCCTTTTCCCCGTACCGTATTATTGTATTCTGTATGCAGGACTCGATTGGCGGTCAGATAACCTTCGATCTGGGCCCCTCGCTTTGCTCCATTCACTCCTCTCGCCCTGTCCAGAGGATCACCGATCAGCAAATCCCAATCTATAAACCGAATTCAGAATGCACCCAGGCAGCGGACGGGAAAAAAAAAAAGGTAAGCACCAAAATGCGGAACCACCCCTTCGAGGCACAGCCCTTTTCGGTGACTTTTCAGGAAGGTTCTCCTTGACGCGGTACCTCGTTTCAAGTTTGAAATCTCGAAAATCTGGACGTCGAATTGGGATTATTGGCCTACGTAAGTCTGGACTGTCCATTGTGCCTGGCGACTCTTGTTCTTCAAGTGATCAGCCCTTGTCAGCAGATTTACATCGTATTCTATCTATGGAGTGCAGAATTGCCATAGCCATGGGAGCTCGCCTGCGGCCCTACGATACTGACCAGTAGTTGTTTTAAACTATCTCTCCAACTGGATGAGATTTGCATAGTTGACGGCATCCTACTACAATTAACTCTCCGCACTCCTCTCTCCACTGCATCAATCGGCCTCTCCAGAGAAGATCAACTTATTGCCACCTGTGGCTGTGTTTCCTCTGTCAATTGAGTTGTGGCGGAATCCCCTTTCCCTAATAGAGCTACTTCGCACACTAGGCGCTGGGCACAGACGGTCAACCAGTCAAACCTGACAGCACACAGACTCAAACCTGTAGTGACAAAGAGGGGTGACGATCCCTCCTAGGGAACGGGATATCTCGACGCAGAGTGAAGGGAAAAAAGTGCTTTTTTGCTTGTCAGAAACGTGTGCCGGGAACACAGGAGGTGCAGGTTGCAGATCAACTGCAGTTCTTCTCCGAAATAGGCTCCCACGTGGACTCAGGGCGGAAGATGTCTTCGTGGAGACTGTATGGCTCTGACATCTGGTTTTAGCACTATCGTCTCAATCTGTCTTGTGTCTTTAGATGTTTTACTCCTGAAGCTACACCGTCCTCTTCATCATGGGAGATATGAGTGAAACTGGCCACAATTGTGATAGCAAATGTCACCCACTCAATATGATATGTTCTATTGGAAATTGTCCCTCCGTAGGAAATTGTCCTTACTAGACAAAATTGTTCTTTTGTAGGAATCTGGCCGTAGCAGGAACTAAGAACTATACGTGTTAAGTAAAGTTTTGGAACATCCTTCACAGTTAGATAAACCAAGAGACAATATAGCATATAAACTAAAGAAACTATAAGATTGCTTCAGATCAGGAAGGTAAATAGGTAACAGTAGTATTATTCGGTGTTACTAGACGTACTAATTTCGACCTATCTTTTCTCTGTTACAGACTGTCCTCGCACGTGAACAGGAGAATTTTACTTGTTCCAGTATACGATAAAAGTAAATATTTTATAATTCTACTCTAGTTCGAGGGGCAGAGAGTTATTAGAATATTGTTTCAAAATGTATTGAATCTCGATGATTAAAACGTGACATATCAATAAATGGTGGCATAAGCTTTCACAATGCTCCAGATACAGGACAGAGATGGCAATGCATCGACCTTATTCACCACTATCACCCCACCCAGCTCCGCATAGGATACAGTGTGACAATGCCACCAGCTTGCATTGACCGTGGCCGCCACGCCAATGGTCCCTTCATGAGAAAGCTACGCGAAAGCTTCGCATCAAAGTACGTCTAGAATACTTCGTGAAACACGGAGCTTGAGCCCTCCGTTCATGCAGCCCCGAATATCAAAATAGACCGTGGTACAAACTCCTCCCATTCAGCCTTAACAGATCCATCAAGATTAACGAGATGTGCACAGTTAATTCCCTCTCTTGGCATGATTTGGTATCAGAAATGTTTCCAGTCCTCCGAGTGTGTTTATCCCGTGTCAATACTCTTCTCCCATCGGCACCCGGGGATCTAGAAACATCTGAATGTTTGGAACTATTGTGTCGCGTCATCATATTTGGACGCTTCGTCATATCATATCATGTCATCGTCCAACCTCTTCGCAATCGTAGCCCTTCTGACCTCGCGCTCGACCTGCTCAACCCGCCCTTCTAGTTCCGCCCAGCTCTCTCCGGCGCGGAGAATATCCACGGTGTACCACCGTTGGATCACGGCCGCGCTCCGTTCCCTCAACTCGGCAATATCTGCACTCTGGGCTGTTTGAAGCGCCTCCAGCTTCGCAGCTCGAGGCTGGAGGTCGATCAGCTGTGCCGAGAGCTCGGCTGAGGGAATTGGCACGTCACGAATAGATGTCAGGCGTGATGCCGTGGAAGGATACGCGCTCGCGGATGCCATGATAATCGATATGATGCTGGACGTGTCCAGCGTGGTTGGCAAGTCTCTGCCATTGACTGATTGAAAGAGGTCTGGATACTGTGAATCTGTGAACGGTTAGAACAAGCCCTAACCTCGTGCAAGAATTCTATAAACACCTACGTAGCCTTAGCAGATCCTGAACCACCTTTGATTTCGAAGCCAGCTGGTGAAGAGAGTGCTCTAAATTGGCAAGTCGCTGTGTGGCAGTTGTTTTGTTCCCGTTTGCAGCTTCCTCGACTTGGCCAGACACAGCATATTCAATTCTCCGTAGTCTCACCTCGAGGAGATCGATTGTCTCTATGGCGGTTTTATCAAAAGAATTCTCCATAATTATTTTCAACCGGCCATGGGAAAATGGAATGGTGGTTAGGAGAGCAAATAAATAAATTAAAATCCAAGTCAATCTCCAGGAACCCGTGCCGCTTGGCGACAAGGCTGGCCAATAAAATGGAGCCGTTGTGGCGTTTGTGGCTTGTCGAATTTTTAGCGCCTCTGCGCCAAGAATAGGTTGACTTCGGCGCAAATGCGAACACGAACACACGATCAAAATCCTCAATCCTACGAGGTCGGCCATCATTGACTCTAGGCATAGCTGACGGCGAACTCTCTTTACTGTGAGTTCTGTGATCAGCATGAGATTGCAATTATAAGTTGCTGTATATTGTGACAAGGATCGGCATACCGAAAATGGCTTCGTACTCCTCCATCCCAGGCCCTAGCGGCTATTCGTCAGACCCAGGAAGAGGAAGAAGGTTAGTTGTATCTCCCGAGGTTATACAGGAGTACAACCGCTGATCGTTTACAAGTAGGCGGCGCTCGAGCAAGGTTCTGAAAGACCAGAATTTCGCGGGCCAGGCTTCCTGGATAAGCAGCAATGTCAACTTGGTTAATACGAGTATATCACACTCTTCGATATCGAATACATCTCTCTAACAACAACGTAGTAATTGGCGCGGGAGTGCTCGCAACACCTCTTGCTTTGTCCCATATGGGTATCTTGCTGGGAACTGTGGTGATATTATGGTCGGGCATGACGGCAGCCTTTGGACTGTATCTGCAATCCCGATGTGCCAGATATCTCGAGCGAGGAACTTCCTCTTTCTTTGCTTTGTCGCAAATCACATATCCGAATGCTGCAGTCATATTTGATGCCGCTATTGCTATAAAATGTTTTGGTGTTGGCGTGAGCTATTTGATCATTATTGGTGATCTTATGCCAGGTGTTGTTAGAGGGTTCAATGAAGGCGCAGATGCTATACCCTTTCTAGTCGATAGACATTTTTGGGTAACTTGCTTTATGTATGCTTTAAGTCACTTCCTCTTCTTTATGAAATTGCTAACTTCTTTCTAAGGCTTGTTGTCATTCCTCTTTCCTTTCTTCGGCGGCTAGATTCCCTGAAATACACGAGCGTTATAGCTTTAATATCTATAGGATATCTTGTGATATTAGTGGTTTACCATTTTGCTAAAGGAGACACCTTAGCAGATCGAGGTCCAGTCAGAGTCGTCACTTGGGCTGGGCTCGTTCCCACGCTTCAGAGTTTTCCCGTCATTGTCTTCGCCTATACTTGTCATCAAAATGTAAGCATTGTTCTAGTGTGTGATCGTTTGCTTACTTGCCTAGATGTTTTCTATTTTAAATGAAATCAAGGACAATTCACACCGACGGTAACTTATAAAACTCTTAATGACACAGGATACCAATTGCTTACATTTGATTAGAACAACAAGTGTAATTGTTGCTAGTATCGGCTCTGCAGCTTCACTCTACGTCTTAGTTGCTATCACCGGCTATCTTTCTTTTGGCGACAATATTAAGGGAAATATTATTGGAATGTGTAAATCTCCCTCCCCCCTTTAATCTTTTTACCTCTAACGGCGCAATCAAAGACATCCCCTCTATCGCCTCTACTATTGGCAAAGCGGCGATTGTCATTCTAGTCATGTTTTCATACCCACTTCAGGTTCATCCGTGTAGAGCATCGGTGGATGCGGTATTAAAATGGCGTCCAATCGGTTTTAGGGGCTCACGTAACTCACCTAATAGCTCACCAGCAAGAACAATGCCCTTACTCACAGGCGCTCCAGCTCATCCAGTTTCAAGGAATGACACTATTGGCGAACTTCGTTTTGCCATCATCACCACCGTGATCATCATACTTAGCTATACAGTAGCCATGACAGTTGCGTCTCTCGATAAAGTCCTCGCCTATGTAGGCAGCACGGGAAGCACGAGTATCAGCTTCATTCTACCAGGTCTTTTCTATTACAAGATCTCTTCGCCAGAGTCGATACACCATCAGCGATTAAGAAAAGAAGAAGACGAAGACGAAGATGGCGGGGAGGAAGAGGGAGGCATACGGCAAGGAGGTTTAAGATCTTCTGAATGGTGGGCGGGGCTATTACGGAAACTGTCTTTAGCTTTAGCGATTTATGGCGTTTTTGTTATGGTTCTCTGCTTGGGAACAAACCTGTTCTTCGAGGGAGTATCTCACTGATTTCTATAAACCAATTGTAATTTCAACGAAAGCATCAGCATGGCGTTATTTCTTTTCAATTATGGGGCATTGGCATGGCATATAAGCAAATCAATATGGGACATGTTCGTTCATGCCAACTATTTAAATAAAACGTTAAGAAAGAATTTAGGATAGGATTTGATAGATCGTAATAAATTTGAGTCATTCAACGACTACGTACAATAATACTTGATATTTATCCTCACCAGAGGTATAAGACGAAAATCTATGCCGAGCTAGTGATAGTCTTTACTAGATTTTAATATCCTGATTCTAACTGAGCATCTTCTCGGATTGAAAGAGGGAACATTCTGCCCTAACTCTGATATACATGTAGGATGTCATTTACACTCCAACCAACGCCCTTTTCATTCAATACATTGGTATACAACGCATCTCCGAGCTTCAAAACGCCCGCCCATATGCATAGATCTCTTCGCCGCATATCTTGCCTGTATCCATATTGTACAGCTCCCTTGTCAAGTCGGCTATTCCTCCAGCCCTCGAAAGTCATCCATACAAAGCTCATTAAAAGCACCCACCACGCAAGTCCACCTTAAACTTTTGGTTTATACTTAGGCTCCAGGAGTCCGGCCTGATTGAACACATAATATCAGCATAAGTTCTCTATCCCACGTCTCTCTCTGGTCCTCCTTCACCCGCCACAAGGGGAAAGGTTAAAACTTACAAGACTCAACAACCTCCACGCCGGGTCACTGGGCTGTGCACCAACACCCAGCCAGTATTTTGCTCTCGCGGTATCAAGCGCTACGTCTTTATATGGCTTGCCCTCGCCATCGGCAGGCCTTTTGGGAATGGGGTCGTATGTTCCTGCGACACATGTTAACCGCTGTCCTGATCTAAAATTCGACGATTCTCTGCCTCCCTCCCTCTCTTCTACAATTCGCGAGATATTGATGTTTTATTCGGAAGGGGAAGATAATGAAAAGAGACACGTACCAAGAACTTCGATTGGTTTGCTATTCCTCGCGGTCCTATCAATGGTGTCAGTCAGGAGTCGAAAGCCCTTGCAGGGACAGTGCTGTGAGGGGAGTGAGATATACCTCGCCTGCGAAACGACAATATTATAAAACGGCTTCTTCTTGACGCCGAAGCGGGCTAATCTGATTTTCACAACCATTGTGGCGTGTGGTGTTGTGAATGATAAAGATGATGGGGATTTGAAGGTAAATGAGAGAATATTTTTGGCGAGGCGAGATTCCGCCCGGAGGTGGAGCGGAGCGGAACCCCATTCAATGCAAGGAGGGGAACGGATGGGGTGATGTCAATACCCCCATGATTACATGTGGTTGATCAATTTGGGTGATCAACATTCCAATATTTATTTAATCCCATAAACTAGCACTGAGTTTTTGTTTTTGAGGTACTCTGTTCCTAAATAATTCGAATTGCTTCCCGTCAACTCCATACAACCGGAACAGTTGACACCTACTCCAAATAAGATTGTATAATATACCCAGTCCCAAGCGTAATGGCAATGAAGGTGATTTCCTCCCTATTTCGATCTGTAAATATACAGACTCTAACGAATAGCTTTCTAGACTCTCTCCGCAAAAAATGCTGCAGCACTTGACAAAGATCTCATGAGTGTTGGTGCTTTTTCTATCGATCAACTGATGGAGCTGGCTGGTTTATCTGTCTCTCAAGCTGGTTCGTTTTGTATTCTGAGGCTTTAATGAATCTTCTAATATACTATCTAGTGTATCGAGTTCACCCTCCCAGTAGAGGGCGAAGGATTTTAGTCGCTTGTGGACCAGGCAATAATGGTAAGTCCATCCTCGGTGATCGGGTTTGAACACAAGTTTCCTTAACCCACATCTCTCAAAATCAGTGTCTCACGGGGGGGTTATTCTTTTCGTTTGTTTTTCCGGAGGGTAGTCTAGCGAAGAATAGTCCTCTCCTAGGCCTCGAATATTCCCAGCCTGTGGAAGAGAGAATGTCAAAGAGTAAAATCTAAGTGCAGAATAGGTGGCGATGGCCTTGTTGCTGCTCGACATCTCTGGCATTACGGATATAAACCTACGATCTATTACCCAAAACAAAGCAAGAATGATTTATACCAAGTGAGCCTCTTTTTCGTACAATGTAGCATCACATCTGCTTTTCAATGCTACTTCTTCAATGAATTTCGATTAATACCTAGCAGCGCCTTTCAACTCAACTTCGCGATCTCAACGTTCCCTTCACAGAGGACTTTCCCGCCGCACTCAAAGAAACCGACCATGTGATAGATGCTATTTTTGGTTTGTTTTTCTCCCTGACTATTCTTCCAGCCGTCTTATCCTCGCCATACTCCCTTCCTCCAAATCAAAACGGCCCTAACTTCATGTCCAGGATTCTCTTTCACTGGTTCCGTTCGAGAACCCTTTCCCTCAGTCATCAAAGCTCTAGAAGAAACGGCTATACCAGTAACATCTGTCGACGCGCCGTCAAGCTGGAACATCGAGACCGGGCCACCAGAGACCGGTCCGGGTTCAAAATTTAACCCGCCGGTGCTAGTCAGCCTTACGGCACCAAAACCGTTGGTGAAGTGGTTTCGGGGTAGGCATTTTGTTGGTGGGCGGTGAGTGTTTCGTTCTCTTTGTAAATGAAAGGACTTAGATCTAGATGATTCAAGAGTGGGAAAAGAAGAGAAGCTAATAATGATCAATAGATTTGTTAGTCCAGAGATTCAAAAGAAATATGATTTATGGCTGCCGGAGTATGAAGGAATTGATCAGATTGTTGAGGTGGAGAATAATGAAGGAAAACTCTAAGCTCTCAATATCATATGAATGTAAATTAAGCGGGTCTTAAAAGCAAGTACAGCTTATAATAAATACGCAGTCTTGCGCCTATGAATAGGTCTGTTGAGATCTCAAGTTACTAAAATACTTTCATAATTTGTAGTAGATCCTGTAATTTGATGAAATCTACTGTAACGCCGTTATGCCTTGACTACCATATTATTTTACAATCATAACATCGTAGGAGCCCAGTTCTAACTCTATTCCATTAAAATGGATATTATTGTTCTTGCTGCTATATATATTAATTTCTAATCCAGCAAATTTTCATTTGCACATACCTCTTCGAAAAGCACCAGAACTGTCCCAGCTTTGCAGATATCCTTTGTTCGGTTAGTAATTGCATTCATTCGTGAAATTTAACCCTCTTACCCCTTCTTTGTGGACCAGCTTGGCAACAACTCCTTTCTGTGGCGATCGAATGACTGTTTCCATCTTCATGCTCTCAATCCTATTCAATTATCTTAGCACGTCTTATTAATTTCTGGATACAAACGGATACTTACACAACGAGTGCTTGATCTTTCTCAACTTCATCTCCTTCCTTAACTTCATTCCTCAACACCTTGCAAGGCATCGGTGCTAACACGCTATTTGTTATGTCTTTTAATCCCAACGCTTTCTCAAACCAGCTCGGAGTTGCCAGTGTCAGCTGAGTTTGCTTGCCGTGTTGGAACAGAGTGATTTTGTCACCATCTGCTATGATCGTGCTTTCAATTCTAGTGTGAGGAAAGAAAGTTGATATTGAGGGAGATTTTGACTCGCATATTACGTTGTCAAAGGTCTGGCTAATACCTAGGCCTTCGATCGTGATATCAAATAGATTTCGGCCAGATTGATTGATAGAAACATTGACTGGTTCAGCGTCTTTGTCAGAAGACGTGAGAAATGTGAATTTGCGTTGGTTTTTGGCGCCAAAACCGACAGCCTCCCCATGCGGTCCCATACCAGTTCTTGGTCCAGCCATTGAAAGATCCTTCGCCAGAAGGCCTAATGCTGCTTGGGCAAAAGTTTCTGGCTCAATAACATCAGCAGCAAACAGTTCATCGTTATGTTTCTGGATGTATCCCGTTTCCACATCACCTTTGATGAACCCAGGACTTTTGCAAATCTTCTTCAAGAACTCGATATTGGTACTCAGACCAACCACTTCATAGTCTTGCAGAGCAGTGTGCAATTTTCTGATCGCCACCTCTCTAGTTGGACCACTAACAATAAGTTTTGCTATCATACCATCGTAGGCCGATGAGACAGTGTCCCCTTCGATGAAACCAGCATCAATGCGGACACTTTCCGAAATTTGAGGAGTCCGGAGATGAATAAGCTTTCCAGAGTCAGGCATAAAGTTCTGACTTGGGTTTTCGGCATAAATACGAGCTTCAATGGCCCATCCGCGTTCTGCTATTCTTCGTGCAATCGTGTCTTGATCGAGTGGTAAGGGCTCGCCGGCAGCTACTTTGAATTGCCACGAAACCAAATCCTCACCAGTTATTTCCTCGGTGACTGGGTGCTCTACTTGTAGCCTAGTGTTCATTTCCATGAAGAAAAACTCATTGGTGTCGTTGTCAAAGATGACTACAATTGGTCAATAAGTCCCAAAGGAAAAAGACGCCTGAACTTACATTCTACGGTTCCAGCACCTTCATACCCCACCGCCAAAGCAGCTGCTCGTGCTTTCCCCCATAAGTCTTGTCGGATATCTTCCGCTAGATTTGGCGCCGGGGCTTCTTCCAAAATCTTCTGGTGTCGCCTCTGGAGACTACAATCCCTCTCCCCCAATGCCACCGCATTCCCAAACTTGTCCGCAAATATCTGCACCTCAATATGTCTTGGTGTTGCAATATACTTCTCAACTAACATTTCATCGTCACCAAACGAATTTCGACCCTCGCTCTTTGCACTCTCAAGCTTGTCCAAGAACTCCTCCTTAGTAAATGCAATCCGCATGCCTTTTCCCCCACCTCCCTTAACTGCCTTCACCATAACGGGGAACCCAATCTTTCCAGCCTCCTCCAGCAGGTATTCTGGATCTTGGTTGCTTCCGTGATATCCAGGTATACATGGCACACCAGCTTTGATCATGATATCCTTACTCCGCGACTTATTCCCCATAGCCTCAATGGCCTTCCAAGGCGGCCCTATAAAAACCAGCCCTTCCTCCACGCACCTCTTCGCAAACGCCGAGTTCTCGCTGAGGAATCCATATCCGGGATGCAAAGCCTCGCAGCCCTGCTCTTTCGCTACAGAAATGATCTTCTCTCCGTCTAGGTATGCGTTCGCCGCGCCGAGATTCACGGCAAACGGGCTGGAAAGAGCATGCTGGGAGCGAGCGTCCGGGTCGGTATAAATCGTCGTGCAGCGCACACCAAGCGCAGATGCAGTGCGGCCTACTCGAAGGGCGATCTCACCACGGTTGGCAATGAGGACGGAGCTGATGGGCGTACTGGGAGAGCTGCTGGCGGATGAGAGGTTTCGGGAGTGAGAAGACAGTATTGCGCGGGCGAATGCCCGGGAACGTGATGCTGGAAGCATTGAAGCTATTTCTTTGAGGCCTAGAGAGACTCGTGCTGAAAAATTGAGGATGGATCAGATTACATTCTTACAAAAGCTGTCGATGACGGCGGTTTTGTTGACTTTCAGCATGTTCGAGCAAAGAAAGCCGTTGCAAGCCGAGTTCCACTTAATGCGGAGTCCCCGCAATGACACCCTGGAGAACCGAAGATTAAGCGAAGGAATTGCAGGAATATGAGAGCCGACGTGCCAACCTCAAAGCTCAAAAATTTCACCGGCTTTCAAAACATTATGAGGAAGGCCTTAACCCTATCTAAATCTAACTGTGAATGTTTCTTTTTTCATTTCCCCAACTATATATTTGCTTTTCAGCTTTAACTTTATGTACTTTAACTGAGGCCTTCCAGAGAGACAACTCGAAGAAGACTCGAATGGAAAGAGTTTAGCAGAATGTCTAGTTAGAGGGATGGATTTCGAATTGTGCGAAGCCTATTTCAGTGAAAACTTTATATCGTAGCGTTATGGGGGGGGGGTTCTTTGAATCATGCTGTGCGACACTTGAATCGAGACCGAATCATAGTAACCGTGGAGTAATGTGTCCCAGCGTTATTTTATAGTCACTAGGACACTTTCAAGTATGGGTATGGTATGATGGGCTATATATAGAGTGCATAATCCTACCCCAAAAGGCCATCCTTGAATTTAAATAAGTTTATAGGAGATTAAGCTAGGGTTATGAAATATTTGAGCATCTCAGCTACTATACCACTTGAAAAATACTATTCCTTCCATGATTTATCACAAGGATAAGGGTTAGCTTAATCCCTAAAGAATAACCTTCTATTGGAGGGCATGGCTCTTGTCGCTGTTTTGAGGCTTGCTTCCAGCCATGTAAGTATATGCATCAAGCTTTGACGCTTTAATCAATAGTTCCCGTGGAGGTTTCGATTTGTATATTCGAACCAAATACAAGGCTGGATCCGAAATAAAATTTTCTGCACCTAGTGACATTAAGCAGAGGCTAGAAACTGCTTCAAAATCTGCCTATCCAGTCGCAGAGGTGCGGGAAACCTGGGACCCAGGTGCTTTAGACATGGGACAGCTTACTTATTTTTTGGGCAGATCTCGTCTCATCAAAAATGGTATCAATAGAAACTGATCCAGAATTCAGAAGAGAACTTGGAGTGTTACTCACTGTGAGTATGATATGCAAACCAAACATTACAAAGCGTTACGAGGGCTTTTACTTGCCACTTAAAATATACGAAAAGCTAGAGGGCGCCATTGAATATTCTCTCACAGTCACTGGACTCTGGAGTCTGGATCCCCGAAGAGGTGCAAACTGTCTCCCATGATGCCTTGTTAAGTAAACAAACCACTTTCAGAGTTATTTTGGATTAAATCTCTCTGACAGGCAGCGAGATTGAGGAAGACGCAAGCTCAATAAGTGAGGGATCAGAGTCAGGTGATGAGAATTGGATAGAACTCACCCGAGAGCAGACATTCTCATGTCTAGCGATGTTCGAAGCAGGTTTGAGACTGGACCCGGAAAGCTTGTAACAGGTTATAGTGATGGCATGGGAAAACACAATTTTTGTGACTGAGCTTTTGCTTGCAGATCCGTTTGATACAAAGGTTACTCATGGCGTAAAGAGGATTATTGGCAACGTGAAACGCGCTGGATTAACAATGATGGTTGCTCTGGAGAAGCCGCAAATCAAGGTCCCAACAAACAGTTACAGTCTTGTGAATCATCAAGAGTATGATTGGAAGCGTGAGAACAATGTCGAAAAGACCTCGCTTCATCTTTCATTCACTTGACGGAACTTGCCGCTTGTGTCCGTAACTACAAACAGGAGAGCGGCTATTGACCATGAGGTATTCTTTTTGGAACCTGTAGTCTCTGTACACTGCCTCAACTCTACGCCCTGTGAATGCGTCTGTGACTGAAAGATGCCAAGATTCCCCGCCACGTTAGACTGGAATACTTCCATCGTATGTGCCCTCTTAAATAAGGCGCAAATTGATCAACATCCCCGTGCCGTCCGGTATGTGCCTCGGTATGCAAGAATCCGTCCTACCTCCATCTTCCCGACTTTTCCAAACACCCGCGGTAAGGATTACGCTCCTGCAAACATCTTCTAACCGGGAAGCGATTTAGTGACGTACAGATTCTTACGAATTCCAAATTAAAGAGTAGGCTAGGACAGCTGATGGGAGAGAGACTCGAATATATAGGGCGATATACCAAGCCAATCTAATCAATCGCTACACCGAAGTGTACTGTAGCGAAAGTTCAGATGGTTTGAATATATGCAACTCATCAGTATTCTTTATCAAGAGAGAAGCTTTTAGCAGGCGCATGTTACCAGCTGAAATCTAGAGACGTAACTTCTCGACAGTTTTTTGTGCGACTAATGAAACATCGCTTGAGTTGTAGGAAAATCTTTGTGTGGTGGATGAGGGGCAGATCGAAAATCAAAACGTGAAACTGGAGATCGAAACAAAACAAAACAAACGAACCAAACCCAAACAGAAATATAAGCTTATAGAAAAATGAACTTGAGCGCACAAAGAAATCCCGGACCGCTGAAGTAGAGGATCTGGAACGAAGACTAGTGTTCTACCGTCCGATGGCGAGAGGGGATTTAGCTAGATCCAATCAACGTAACCCGTCACCGAATCTTTGACATCTCTGTAATGTATGTATCACCATACGGTATGGTAGAAGGCCATAATGAGACTTGGGTTGCGCTGTAGCTGGAGCCCGAGCTGAAGCCAAAGCTGGCGTTGAAGGCTGAATCTGAAGGAGGCGCTCTGGTGTTTTCATCCGTTCTTTCTTGAAAATAAAATTGGGCTGGGGGTTTCGAAACGTGCCCCTGCAAGCGCAGCGATCGCTTGGCAGCGGCGTGCGGGCGGCGGGCGCTGGGCGGTAAGGATGGCTGATCAGAAGCGGGGTGGGATGACCAAACTCGACCGCCAATCCTGGGGCCTCCACTCTACAGTCGTCGAGGGACAACGTACCCAAGTAATCGTTGCGGAGAAGTAATAAGTGATGCTGTGTTTTTGGACTGCTGTCGCCATTCTCTCTCCACCAGCTCCGAAATTGGTTATCTCTCAAATGATAATGCGCCCCTCCGAATGTAGTTGCCCCTCGCTCCTTCAGCCCTCCGTCGGAATCCTCGTGTTCCTCTCCCTCCTCCCTCTCACCCCGTCTCTTTCTTCTCACTGGGCAAACGTGCCTGGGAGCTGGGCGCCTGCAAGTCACAGGGCAGCTTGGCCAGATTTATTTCGGTGGTGAGTGTCTGATTGTCTGGTCAGGGTGACGTTTCCCCCCTGGCCGGATGGAAATGCAGGTACGGCAACAAAGGTCGGGCGTGGCCCAATGGTGACCCGTTCCTGGATTTTGAAACCACGACCTGCAACGCCACCTACCGGTTCGCGACTTCGCCAAAGAAACATCAGATGAGATCCCCACCAAAGACGACAGAGACAAGCTTTCCATCACAGGGGCTAGTACGCAGTAGTGTCTTTAAATTGTGCCAATCTTCGGGATTGTCTTGGGACCCCTAGATACATCCATGATTGGCGGGCGATAATGTGTGGAGCCTGAGTTCGGTAAGAATCTGGCACTTTTTTTCCCCCTTTAGAGTTGGGGGCGGCGATATGGGCACAGGACGCTGTACATTCGTAACCTGTAGCACTGTGGCACACCCTGCGAACTCATTTGGGTATTATTGAGCCCACGAGAAATATACAGCGTAGGGGATTCTCTGGATAGAATGTGTATTACAGCGCAGCACAGTACAGCACAGCACAGCAGCTGTCAGCACATTGCCCCTGAATATCCAAGAGCCTTGGCTCGCAGCAACCGTAGCGCATTTTCATAACGAACACGAATCATACACGTGGGAGGCAAGCAAGACACTATTGACAGGTCAGACACAGTAATCGTACGCAGTGGATAAGTCAGGAGCGGCGCGTCTGTTGGGAGTGAGAAGCTTCATCAATAAATATGACGTACCGGAGCATTCACAGCACCCGGCCGCCATGATAACCTCGTTTCATTTGGGACTCCGGCCATCTGGCAGCAGGAGTCCTCACCGTACGGCGATGCTTGGCTCGCAGAGTCCAGCATCGTGACATGCGCCGTCGGAAGAGTTGGCGTCCTGGCTGGTGGCCGAGTGGCCAGTATCACGAAGATCTCGTTCGTTTCAAGTAAAAGTAGTTTTGGGGCGGGTGGGCACCTGGACGCCACGGAGCGAGGACCTCATAAGGACCTAATAATATCCCCCGTTCCTGTCCATGTCCATCGTTTGCTCAGTGCTGTGTGCTCACGGTCCGCGGTCCACAGTCTACGGAGCCAAATTTTAATTCAGTCGCATTTAGTCGCAGGGCTTCCTTCGTTGCGCTAGCCGCACTTGGCAGTTGGCCACCAGCCTGCCAGTATCCCAACTCGTAACTTCGACTTCTGGAAAACTCTCCACTTCTCCACCACACTTCTCTCATCTACACCCTCATCCTGTCTCTTCTCTTCTCTTCTCCTTCCTCCCTTCGCTCTACCATCTCTCGCTCCTTTCTCGTCGTTCCACGGCAATTACACTCCTTCAGAGACGTACACGATCTTTCCCTTGGAAGGCCCAATTCTGCTGTCACTCCTTTCAGCACTATTGATCGCCACCAAACATTCACATCTATCTCGTCCTGTTCTCATTTCCCTCTAGGATTCTTCGACAGAATCGCATGTACAGCTGTGCTGCCAATTAACACGGTCCCAATCCGATCCATTCACCGGATCACCGTTCAGAGTACAAGTACCTAGTTTTCTCAAGAATAACAGCCAAGACAAAACCCTAACTCGAGTCGAAACTTCACGAATCGTTCAAGATGCGTTCCTCAGTTATTGTTGCCTCCCTCTTTGCCGCTCTGGCTATCGCAAAGCCTGTCAACAAGGCACTTCTCAATAAGAAGGCCGTTGTCTATGACATTGTCACCGACATCGTATATGTCACCATCACCGATGGTCAAACTGGGGCCACCAGTACTGAGGCCGAAGACACCATTGTCACCATGGTCGAAGCCATCTATATTCAAGCTGCCCCATCAACAACCTCCACAACGTCATCCTCATCCTCATCCTCGTCCTCGTCATCCACAACATCATCCTCAAGTTCTACACCTCCACCACCACCGCCTCCGGCTCCAACCACCACTTCAGTTGCTCCACCACCACCCCCTCCAGCAGCTCCCACCACCAGCGCAGTTCCTGAAGTTGTCCCTCAAGTAGAGGCCGCCCCTGCTCCATCAGTTGCTGCACCTGAAGTTGCAGCTCCCGAAGTTGCAGCTCCTTCTCCCCCAGCACCAGAGGCAGCAACTCCCACGGACTACTCTTCGACTGTTCTTTACCACCATAATCAGCACCGCGCCAATCACTCTGCTAGCGCTTTGACTTGGGATGACACTCTTGCATCTTATGCTCTCACAACTGCCCAGACCTGTGTTTTCCAACATGATATGTATGCTAGCTTCTACGTTTGTATTCGGCATTGGCTAACGTGATAATAGGACTGAAGGCGGTGGAGGATACAGTCAAAACTTGGCTTCTTATGGCTCATCTTCCAGCAGTTCTCCGGATTTCTCATCCCTGGCTGCTGATGGTATCACCAACCAATGGTACAATAGCGAGTTTCACAACATGATATATAACGAGGATAGTCCATCGACTAGCGGCGCTGAATATTTGCACTTCTCTGCAATGCTTTGGAAGTCCAGCGGTTCTGTTGGTTGCGCTACTGTGCAATGCCCCTTTGGAACTATCCTTTCAGGTTTCAATAACTGGTACACAGGTAAGTTTTCTTGTTCCTTTTTCAGCTCTATTGCTAACATTACTCAAGTATGCAACTATAAGGCTGAGGGTAATGTCGAGGGATCATTCAGTGCCAACGTCGGTGAGCCTGAAGGAGCTCCTGTCCTGACTGCCACCATTTCCTAAGGCCAAAATCATGAGAATAACTACTAGTGATATTCAACATTGGTAGAACGTTCACCACTGGTGGAATATCTGAGCTTTGATAGCACCTATCTTCATGTACGATTTTGAAATGAGGAGGTACATTGTCAATGTGGGCTGGTCCACACACAAAGTCCTCGACACCACATATAGCATTGTTGGACTAGAACGCACATCTTTGGCGGGCAAAAAAAAAATTTCATTCTTCATTCTGGCCTTGCCATCTGAATGTATCTTGGATCAATGCCTTTGGATCATTTTTACATGTGATGAGGGTATCACTTCTCAGACGGATGGCTTGAGCATTTACCCTCTACTTCTTGTACATAACCTGGAAAACCCTGCCTGTCAGGCTTTGTATCAATGACCCCACTTGGTAGTCTGGAGCATGTTCTTTGGTTGCTGTTTGGTAGGGCATGCGAGCTTGGAATAGGCTATCACGGTTGGATAGGCCAAAATCAACATGTATGATACAAAAGATACTGATGAATAAAGATGAAAAGTCCCTGACAGGCAGGCTTCTTTACTATATGTAAATATGTAGGCGTGACATGAGACCTATATACAGAGATACCCGGTCTTGAAACCGTTGTGTAACTGTAACCGTGATACCAACGTCGAGATTTTCCATTGGGTCGTCCTTATCTCTCGGACGGGAGAAGGTATTTGGCAGATAGAAAATTCAATTTATATTGAACTGGTTGAAAAGAGGCATCTCGCCTTTGGCAAAGGTGTTTGCCGCCTTTGTTGGAAGAGGATGAGGCCGTACAGTACAGAGTACTTGGCAAGGTAGATACGAAATCCTTGTCTTGGTAGAACGGACGGACCTAAGATCGTCCGTTCCGGTGGGCGAGATCTACCTGTATTGCTCAAATCGCGATAACGACCTCTGACTCGAGATAAAGAATTTCTGGTGCCATACTTCCTGTTCCTATATTTAAAACTACCTATTTGCTGGATTGATATGCGGCTAGTAGATTCCTAGAAGAAGACTCACTGCGATATAAACCTGCCTGCACAGCCTTCCACTTACATATAGCAAAAAGGAACTACCCCGCGGCGGCGACGTCAACTTCAAACTTTGAGAATAATTCAACATCAATAGCATATAGAATACGGGCTAGCTAATTGAGAAGATCTACGGCTCTTTCTAGGCTATATCTTTTGCAGAAATTTCCTCTCAACTCGGTCAATACGGCTGGACAAGGTCCTTCGGGGTCATGATGGCTGCACAACTTCGCGCGGTGGATGGAGAAGGCAAAGGCATCGGGCAGGCGTTGAAAGATGGCTACAGCAACAATATTGGCGTGTCAGAAGAGAAGAAAGAGAAAAAGGAGGCGATCTCTCTTACGAACAAAGCTGGCGAAAGCAAAAGCCCTTATGTTCGGGCGCACGCATCGAATCCTGTCGCATGGCAGATCTGGGGAGACGAGGCCATTGAACTTGCTCGCAAGGAGAATAGATTACTATTTGTGAGCATCGGATATAGCGCTTGTCATTGTATGTTGTCTTCTGATCCCCACCCAAGCTGTGACTAATTATTCAGGGTGCCATGTCATGGAGCGAGAATCTTTTGAGAACGAAGAAGTTGCCGCGATCCTCAATGATGCTTTTATACCAGTGAAAGTTGACCGGGAGGAGCGCCCGGATATTGATCGAATTTATATGAACTTTGTCCAGGCTACAACAGGTTCTGGGGGCTGGCCATTGAATGTTTTCGTCACGCCTGACCTTGAGCCGGTTTTTGGCGGTACATATTGGCCTGGACCTACCAGCTCCACAACACCTTTTGAAGATCAGGTTGATTTCTTAGGGATTTTGAATAAGTTAAGCACTGTTTGGAAGGATCATGAGGGAAAATGCCGTCAAGATTCAGCGCAAATACTTCAGCAGTTGAAAAGCTTTGCTTCCGAAGGTACATTTGGTGGCCGATTAGGCGACGGTGGAGACGGACTGGATATCGAGCTGCTTGAAGAAGTCAGTCAACATTTTGCTTCTACTTTTGATGGCCAAAATGGCGGATTCGGATCTGTACCGAAATTTCCTACTCCTTCCAAGTTGTCCTTCCTGCTCCGACTTGGCCAATATCCCCAAGTGGTTATAGACATTGTCAGTGCTACAGATTGCAGCAAGGCTCAGAGTATGGCTATTGCAACACTCCGGAAGATAGCTCGAGGCGGAATTCGTGATCATATCGGAAATGGATTTGCAAGATACTCAGTAACTGCTGATTGGTCTTTACCTCATTTCGAAAAGATGCTCTATGACAACGCACAGCTTCTTCACGTGTATCTTGATGGCTTCTTACTTTCGCGAGATGCCGAACTGCTTGGAGCCGTGTACGATATTGCAACATACCTGACCACTACCCTTGCCAACCCAGATGGCGGGTTTTACTCGAGTGAAGATGCTGATAGCCTATACAAAAGAGGTGATGCGGAAAAGAGAGAGGGTGCGTTCTACGTCTGGACGAAGCGAGAATTTGAGAATGTACTTGGTTCAGAGGCCGAGCCTGTTCTTTCAGCGTTCTTCAACGTCAGTGATCATGGAAATGTGGAACCGGAAAATGATGCTCATGACGAGTTCCTCGGCCAGAATGTACTGGCTATAACAAGCACGCCAAGTGCGTTGGCTAGTACTTTTGGCATCAAGGAAGAAGAGATAGTTAAAATAATTAAGGAAGGAAAATCTTCATTAAGAGCACACAGAGAGAAGGAGCGAGTACGCCCTGTCTTAGACGACAAGATCGTGGTCAGCTGGAACGGGATCGCAATAGGCGCGTTGTCAAGAACTGGTGCCGTCATCAAGGGATTCGACCCGGCTAAGAGCGAAGAATATATCGCTTCTGCAAAGAAGGCCGCAACATTCATAAAGGAAAAGCTATATGATGAGTCGACTAAGATCCTTTACCGAATATGGCGGGAGGGGAGAGGAGATACGAAAGGCTTTGCAGATGATTACGCCTTCCTCATCGAGGGGCTAATCGACTTGTATGAGGCTACCTTTGATGAAGAATGGCTCCACTGGGCCGATGATCTCCAAGGCAAGTTTCCCGTATTCATACTTAGATTTCACTTCTGACCGTTCCATAGAATCCCAAATCTCTCAGTTCTACGACACCCATGGCGCTGGTGGATTTTTCTCTACACATGCTTCTGCCCCTCATGTGATCCTCCGTCTTAAAGATGGTATGGATGCTAGTGAGCCTTCCACCAACGGAATCTCTTCATCGAATCTCTATCGTCTCGCTTCTCTCCTTAACGAGGACGCATATGCTACCAAAGCCAAGGAAACCGCAGCCGGATTTGAAGCCGAGATGCTGCAGTACCCCTGGCTTTTTGCTTCCTTTATGCCAAGTATTGTGGCTAGCCATCTTGGCGTCAAGGGTATTGTGGTATCCCAAGGCGAAGAGAAAGACGGAAATGGAAATATGAAGATTAAGGAATTTGAGAAGGCGCCGAGAGGTGGGCTGGGTTCATTTACTAGGTTGGATAGCTCAAGCACTTGGCTGAGACAGCGAAATCCCCTCTTGAAAGATTTTGGGCTTGATGGTAGGACAAGAATCTTCATTTGCGAGAATGGAGCCTGCCATGAAGAAGTCCCAGAATCCGCGGCGGGCATCGTCAAAGAGCCGCTGGATGTTAGTGACGTTGCCGCCGCCCTGCCTGTTCAGGAGAAGCCGGTCGCCGTTGAGACGGAGGGAGAGAAACTTGATAAAGATCCCATCCCGGAACCTTTGGTGGGAACGGAAAACGCGAAAACTTCGTAGGGCCGCCATTTTACTTCTTTTTGACATATACGGAAAGCACTGGCGTTGTGGCTAGCCTCATATGCGCGTTGGACGGACGGAAGAAAAGACAGATGCAGGCTATGCATTAGAGGTTACAAAGGTTACATGGGACGTTTGACTACTTAATGAATGGAATTCTTCTGTTTTCAGGCCTGGAATAAAATACTGGATCACCATTAAGGTGCTAAGTCTTTGTTTTTATATAGCGGTACTTGGGGCGTGTCAAGTTTTTAAACGACGGTCTGGGAAGCCTACAATATAACCACACTTCACATATATTTCCGGGTAAGGCCTAAGCGTCCGGCATACTTTCTTTCAAAGCTCTATTTCATTAATTTGAGCTAGTACTAAAATAATAACCATCCCATAAATACAGATAATCATCCAGCACGCCGGAGATCAAAGAAGGTAACTTCTCACTAGTCTTATGCAGTAACCCCTTTGTGACATTCTCATAAAACGCTCCCCTCATGGCCCACCATCCCATGGCCCACCCTCTCTTACCCCACTGCTCCCTCTCCAAAGTGGTTGTTCTTAATCCATCTTTCCTCAGCTGTCTCGCAGCATACTCGATACTGAGACCTAAGAGCCACGGTTGCCAATTCTTCTTATCTTTGCTCCTCGCCATCGCCAATGCATATATCACAGGCTGTAAGATATGCAGCCATTCGGCAGCCTGTGCCGAGCCATGCACTTTATTAAGCAGGGTATTAGGCGCCTTGATATCGTCTGCCGTGAGTACTTTCGAGAGCAAATAGCTGGAGATATCACTCGGATTCGGTAGCGTCGGCAAGCTCAATCCTGTCCTCTTCATCTTGTACTCTTTTACTTCTCTCTGGTTGCTCTCATATCCCTCGTCCGTAAATACTTCCTCCTCCTCTTCGCTGCTACTCTCCTCCGGAATCGTCTCCCGCTCTGGCAGCGGCGGCGTGACCAACGGTCTCGAATTTGTGATCCGTAATAACAGAAACCTACAAGCCGCTTTTATGATCTCGAGAATAACCACCACCCGCCAGCGAGTTTTCTCTCCTCGCCTCTTCGCAGTCATTTCCCAAAGTAACTCCGTGTACTGTATGCAACTCAATACTGTCGCTACCCTATTATACATTGCACTCTTCGCGATCCAGAATTTAGTGTAGCGGTTATGTGGGCTTTGCTGCCTCGGCATGCAGGGCAGTTTGCTGATAGCTCGCAGGAGCAAAGTGTCATGGTACATAGATAACAGTTGAATGGAAGAATGAAGTGATTCGGACGCAAGTTCGGCATCGCGAAAACGACCGGGGATGATATATGTGAGGGAACGGAGAGCAGACTCGATTTGCGTTACGGAGGACTGGTTTTTTTGGATGAACGCGCTGTATTGGGAGAGCCATCTCGGAGGTAGAGAGAGGAGGTTTGGAAGGGAAGGGCGGACGGCCGTCGCACTTGGCTTAAGGGGTTCCATTGCGACCATCAGAGTAGGGAGATGATATAGGAAGGAAAGAAATGCGGTTGACGCGTAGATGAAAGAGAGAATATTGAATCTTTGAATTTGAGAAAGGAGGTTGGGATGTGATGCCGAGGCTGATGAGCGCAGAGCGCGACGTTTCCTCACGTGCCGATTCGCGATAAGATAGGCGGGATCGCATATTATTTCGAGGGGACTTTAACAGAAGTTTATCACATCGCAAACTCTCCACCTTGGCGAATATGCCTGTCAAACGTCGTCTCTCAGATGACGCTGGTCACGTCGAGGCCGCTGTATCAAAGCGACCTCGAATTCTTGATCCCTCTGACCGCCTCTCTGACCTCTCTGACGAACTCATAATTCGCATTCTCCATTTACTCCCCATACAATCACTCCTACAGTGCCAGCGCCTCTCTCACCGCTTCTATACCCTCGCTGGAGACTCTCAAATATGGAAAAATCTCTACTATAATCGTTTCGTTCTTCCACGCGCTCTGCGTATCCCTGGTATCCGTACAGCGCCACCAGAAAGAATACATTTTTCAAGTAGGAGGAGCAAATGGTTGGACGACGATGGCTTGGTTAATCGCGTGGATGGGAAAAAGACAAACTGGAAGAGGCAGTATAAACTGAGGCATAACTGGAGTATTGGCGCTTGTGAGGTCCAGGAGATTCATGTGAGCGATACGCCGTCCGTGCCGGAAATGTTGGTTAAGTTGGCGGAGGGCGTAGTGGTTACCGCCGACAAGGAGGGGCTGAGGGCTTGGGATTTGAAAGAGAGGTTATTAATTGCCAAGTGGGTATTGGAGAATAATGAAGTGCCCACTTGTCTTGCCATCGATGAACTGGAGGGCCGTGAAGGGCTGGGCATTGCGCTTGGGTTTACCAATGGTGGATGGGGCATTTGGAAGTTGGATGTACCGGGGAAGACCTTTTTGAGGGAATACAGACACTCCGCATCTGTTAATGGGATTCTAAGAGCTGTAGCCTACGCAGGACCGTATGTTCTCACTATTACGGAATCGCAGCTGCTATCCTTGTACTCGTTTTCCCCAGAACCGCCAATAGAGGAGGAAGTTATCCTCACTGAGGAACCAACATCAAGTTCACAGGCCGCTTCCAACATTAAAACGGCGACACCAACACCAACACCAACACCAACATCCTCTTCGCCCAACCAACCTCGTCTTCTTATCTCTCTCAAGTCACATACCTCCTGGCCGCCTCTCTCCCTCTCGATCCGCACAACAACAACTACAATAATAGCCAGCATAGCTTACTCTCTCCCAACCTACCTATCGGGCTACACTGTCGGCCTTCAGGAACTGCACCTTTCTCCCCTGACCGGCGCTATTACTTTCTCGCGTCTAACTTCCGCCCTTCCTCAAGGATTTTCTTCTCTCCGAACACCCACCTCATCTTCTCTATCGTCAGGGAATACAACTCCAATCCCTCACGAAAGTGCCTCGTCCATGGATCTGGGAAGTTCAACACGCCCAACGAGCTTATCCTACTCACACCCTTATATCCTAGCCACACATCCTGACAACACACTAACCCTTTATCTGTGTACCTCCACGGCCTCCTCCCTGACCATCTCAACGGGAATCAAGTTATGGGGCCACACGTCGTCCGTATCGTCCGCAGAGATCACCCCGCGGGGAAAAGCCGTAAGTGTCAGCACGCGCGGCAATGAATTGCGAGTCTGGGAATTAGAAGGCGGGCTATCAAGTTCCGCATCTTCGTCCTCTCCTTCCTCCACCTCAAGTATCCTCTCCAAGAAAAGAAGTACCCGACTAATGGAGCGGAGTGTTCAAATTCGCACCGAGAAGACCCATCCGACAAGGTCGGAAAAGGTCGGCGGGGAAGTAGGAGAAGACGAAGGCGGAGATGTAGAGGTATATGAAGAAGAGATCTCAGCCCGCAAGCAATGGGTAGGTTTCGACGACGAGGTCGTGATAGTTCTAAAAGAAAGTGGGAAGGGAACACAAGCTTTGATGGTTTATGATTTCACTTGAAGAACCATGCATGGTCGCCCCTCAGAATCATCCTAAGACATATATATATATATATAATTCAATTTCATCAATCTGATGAATATTCGGACGCCATAGAAAGAACAAACTTTTTTATATACATAGAAACTAGTGGGGGGAAATGAAAGTTTAATAAAATTCGAGGAACAACGAATTGAAAGAAAAATGTAAAAGATTTAGATTAGAGTTCCCATCATCACCAAAAAAAAAAAAAAAAACAACCTTAAATTAAATGAAATCATGAATCGTGAATAATGAATTGACCTAGTCCAAAAGAATGAATGCAATTACATACATACACATTACATATGTGTGGTGATTACGAGTGTGTGTACATGTACAGTAGTCGACGCGGGGTCCCACGTCCCACGCTTTCCCCCCTTCCTTTCCCCTTGGGCTTGCCGCCGCTGCAGGTGCTCGGGAGTGGCGTGCCTTGACTTGCGTTGGGTTGATGTAGGTACTGAAGTTTATTCAGGGGTTAGATTGCCAAATCCCCGCAATCCAGCGTTTGTTTCCAAGTTTGGGCTCACAGGATTCCAAATATCGAAATTTTTTTTTCCATGATTCCAGGTTTCCAAACAAGGCACGGATCCTATGGGCGCAAATGGGAAATTATCTTACCACATCTTGAACTAACTTGATTGTTCAAATGAAAGGCACGTGAGCGAAAAACGTTAAAAGTCAAGAATCATGTATGTAAGAATTTATCAAATTTATTGAGGCACCATGTATGCAAGGCGTCTATGCTCCCCATCTAGCTATGTCTACATCAGGGGAAGACATCTAGCCGTCCATGAAATCCAATCTGCATGCCATCACATTTCCTCGGCATCGGTCATATTCCGTCAAATCATTAGTCTCATGCGAGTCCCACCCAGACTGAGCAAAAGAACTGAAAAATAAATAAACTCCAAACATAACAGCCTCCCTGTAATCCCAAATGCAATTATCATACCAAAGATGATCAACCAAAGAACCTCCCGTGGCGGAAAAAAAAAGCCAGGGAACGAGAGTGGAGCTGGGCGGGCTCTGGGTATCAGCAGGCCCAATGCAAAATGCAACGCAACATGTGTCCCCCTGGCAGTAAACATATCCCATAATCCCTTCCTGATCCAGTCCATGACAAATGAAAAGTGTAAAGTCTGGATTCAGGTTGAATGAATCAATCTCAGCCTATGCGAATAACCGTCGCAATGCAGTACGAGAATCGAGAGGCCGTAAAGAAATAATCATATATCTCATATGTTGTATCGTGTCGGGAGAATAGTGTCATAGTTCAGGAGGGCACACATCAGGGCCAGCCCACTGAATCGATGAGGCCTCAAAATATATTTCATCAAGCATATTTGGTGATCCATTTAGGATGCAACCATCCAACCTTGTCGAATGCCTGCCATAGCTTGCTAGCCTTGTTAACATCGATCTTGCAAGCTTGTTGGGCATCCGTCTTTCTGAATTCCTTGCCAATTCGGTAAGCCTCGATCCGCTTGATGAATATACGACGCTTTGATGTGAGGTAAGTAGCACAGTCAAGACGAAGATTGGCTGCGAGATATATCTCATCCGGGTGAAGAAGGTGAGCATGAGGATCGAATTTGAGATCAATAGGAGCACCCTTCCAATCAACCTTGAGAGAATTTGGCTTGTTAGGAAGACTGGTAACAGGTGGGCAGTAATCTGGAAGAGAACTGAAGTCCTTATCCTCACGTGCAACCCTCTTGACAGTATCTGGGGTCATGCCTCTTACACCAGTCGATGGCTTTGGTGGTCGAGGAGTCTTCACCACCTTGGATGGTCTCGAGACCTGTTTTGGGCCTTGTCTGGCAGGTCGCGCGCCCATTGCGGCAGGAGCGATTGTGGTATATCGTCTTCCACCCGACTTCAGCAAGTTATCCTCTCGCAATTGAGCCATCTCTCTTTGAAACCAGAGGCGTCGATTGGCGTTGAAAGCCTGTGCTACTCGTGACTTGAATTCAAGGACCAGTTCATAGTCGCTGTGGCGAGGAGGCGAAACCTCTCGAAAACTGGCCGGAGCACTGGATTCTCTCGCTGCCACATGCTCATCGATGACCCGGTGAGGATCGCTTTCGAAAAGAGGGGATTGGGATGATGAGGTACTGGTGGTATCTTGCTGTGGATAGAGAATGGGATCCCGAACGACAACAGGAGATGGTTCATCGGGGGTTGCGTTTTTGGACTCGGGTGAGATGGGTGGCGACAGAGGGAATTGACCTCTCCCCGTCGTGATTGAATCCGTCTTCTTCATATTGAAGTGATTTGAAGATCCTGATGATGCTTGGGAAAAGCTGTCGCGGGGAATTGGTTCTGGTGGCGACAACATGTTGGCTCGAATATCGAAGTTGTCTTTGTGATCCATATTGACAATTTGATTGATGCCAGGGAGGATTGTATTGTTGATTGATGAATATGTAGAAGAAGACAGAGTCAATGGATGAACTAGAGAATGTGTAGTCGGTGAGAAAGAGTCATCGAAGGTAGTGGAAGGCTGCAGTCGTGATGATGTTTTGTCATCCATCTCTCGTTTGTATGCGCCTCCCCAGATTGTTCGCCAGGTTGTGGCAAGTCTCGGAAAGCGAAACGGATTTGGGCTCCCCTTAAGTCCGCGATTTCTGCTTCGATTCCAGATGGACCGGAGATTGTCGAAAAGACAAGTTGATGGCGGAAAGGCTGAAGGATTGCAGTGTTGGGTCAGCTGAGTCTGTCAGATCGGTTGTTTCTGAAGTCCGGTGTCTCGTCAATGCGAGCGGCGGTGGTTGATCTCGGCCGATTGAATGAATCTTATATGCGAATGGGAATGGGAATGGCGAGTGATTGTGTTGTCTTGAGATTGGAGGAAGAAGTAGGAAAGACAAGAAAGAAGAAGAGTGCGAGAGTATGAAAGAATAAGTAGGTGTGTGTGTTGGAGGCAGGCAGGTGGCCAACGCAATGAAAGAGGATGACTGAACTGGTACCTGTCACTGGTAGGTAGGCAGATAGAGAGGGAGAGAGAGATAGGACCGTGTGAGAGGGTGTGTGTGTGTAGTAGATGACTCCCTCGTGATATAAGCCCGCCGGATGACCATATTATGCAACCCACCTTTTCGTCCTGACGGCGGTGGTTCTTTTCTCACTCACCCAGAGGCTGCCTTGAGTCAGTCTCACGGTCGGCCCAGTGGTGTTGCCTCCCCAAGTCGGACTGCTACTCCAGGAGGTTAGGCAGCGGTTAATTGAATTCACCTGGGCCAGATTTCAGCTGGTTGGGTAGAAATGCGAATCCTCTTTGTTTGAAGGGCGGCTGTGTTTTGGAGGGGCGCGAATGGAGAACGCGTAAGGACGGGCCCTGGAATGTACGAGAAAGGGCGGTCCATTGGCCAATGGAGGGGGGAGCGATTGGGCGTCCGACACAGCATTGATGGCACGAAACTGGGTTTTCGCGAGGGGCGAGCCCAAGGGGGGGCGGATGGCGGTAGAGTGGATGGGAGTGAATTGGGGTTGGTAAGACGAGGAATCAATCGCGACCGGATGCGATGCCATATCAAATCATAACATATCATATCATATCATTCATGCGAAGGGCGAGGGTGAAGGTTTGATTGAGTGAAGGCGGAGGGAAGAAAGTGTGTGGTCGGAAAAAAAGGTGGTGAGTGTGAGTCAGAGGGTGCGAAGTCGAGAGAAAGATGGACGCTAGGAGCGCGGGCTAAGCCTGATCGGGGATAATGGGCCCGCATGGGGTTTAGCGCCCTGTCATCGGGCTCCAAGGCAGAGAAGGAACCACCGTCACGGCCTTTGGCGCTGTCCCACCACAGTACAGGAAGGCTTCACCGGTCTCCTATAGCGAGAGCCCTCTACGCTACTACTCCCTACTCCCTCGACTGTACTGTACTGTACTACAGTATACTCTATTGCCCCCTCCTCCCCATTGTATAATCAAACTATTACTATCAAATCCCCCCTAATCCAACCCAACCCAATCCAATCCAATCCAATCCAATTCAATTCAATCCAGTCCAGTCCAGTCCAGTCCAATCCAGTCCAGTCCAGTTCATTCCAATCCCCCCGCCCAATTCCACTTTCCACGACCGCTTCGCCAATTCACCCGCTTTCCCCACCGCCCCCAATTCAATGGTGATCTATCCCGACGATAGCCCTTCGATCACATAACCCTTCCCCTCCAAGGCCATCTCTCCCCTATTCCTCTCCCTCTCTCTCTCTCTCCATACTTCGTTCTCATGTGTGGCCATCGTCAATTGGCCTTGCCCCAGCCATCAATTGCATAAGGAGGGCATTCGTCCACACTGATCGGCCGTCTTCCTCTCAGATCAAATGCTCGCCCCGGTGCCGGTGCCGGTGTGTTCTGGCGCTGCTGTGTTGTCCGCGCGACTCCGGTGCGGATCGCACGTAGAATCCTGCTGGTCCAGAATGTCAATAATGGGGGGGTATCGCCATCAATGCATAAACATTTCATCCCATTCCCTTCCAGATGCCGGTGCCCATTCCACGCCCACCTCTCGCAGACGGGCGGGCCATGAAGGAATCCCCATGAAACCAACACGCGCGCAGGCATCATTGACGTTCCCATGCACCTGTTCACCAAAACAAACATGTCAACACAGGAGGTGGTCCCTGACCCCAGCACGACCCTTTCGGGCCTCCCCATGGCTCTCCTGAACAAGTCGACTTCATCGCGCATCCGCATCCGCTGCCACCGCGCAGCTCTTCACGGCCCTACACGTGTCGTGCCCCTCGGCGGACCCCATTGCAGCCAATTCCCCCTTCCCCCTTCTCTCGGGACCCTGGCCAGGTCCTCCCGCCGAGTCTATCGTCATCAATGAGGTCCGATTGATGATACAGTATGACTTGCAGCTGTGCGGGAAGAGCAATTGAGATACATCGCCGCGGCTTCACTGAATCGACTCGCGCCAAGTATCTCCAATCTCCTTTCTGGGATCCATTGCCCACGGCCGGGCACCTGTTCTGATGTTCAATTGTGTCGAGGCATCACGCACACGTATCACGGTCGCCACGTTGTGTTCACAAGACCCGGGCGACCCTTCATTTTCCGAGTGATTCCCTCCCTCCCTCCCTCACTATCAGACGAGAACACTGCCGGGCCCCCTCAACTGAGAGCTATCTTGGTCTTTGGGTCTCTCGTGAAACGATCATCTGTCGATGGTCCATGGATTGTACGACGGCAGGTCACATGGCCAATAGGTGGATTGCCTCCTCTCCCTCCTCATATTCACATGCTGAGTGATCCATCTGATGCTTGGTGTCTCAGCTGCCCCTCCATCAGCCTGGCCCTCAGAGACCACACCTTCCAGAACTTCCGCTGAACCCGCCCACAGTCAATTGACGGCCCCCCACGTTCGTAATCCTTCAGACAATCCTCATCTGATCAATTGATCCCTTGGATGTTCATTCCGATGTGCTTCAGGCTTCGAGAGTCGCAATGCAAGGAGGCAAGTGTGGCGTTTCACCACCCATGTGATCGGCACCTATCGATAGCAGATAAGACCCCGATAACCTTAAAGTATTGTCAGGCTTGTTTTCAGCAAGCAGGCCCATCGCGAAAAGTGGAATACGAGAAGCTGGCTATATTCTCGCGTGTGACATTTCTGCGATCCCTCGCGATCCCTCGCGATCCCTCGCGATCCCTCTGGGGCTGGGGCCCCTCTGTATCCTTTGCTTGATCCCCTCCTTCGTCTGTGATTCTCCCATTTCTGCCAAGTTTCAGGATGTTGCACACCCCCCACGTGATCATCCGTCCGAATAAGCAAGCATGTGACTCACTCCCCGGTCAACTCATTTGGAATCTTTCTGAGGGAGATATTCCCCTCCCCTTTCTTACATCCTTCCTTTTCTTCATTTCTAATCCCATCGGCAAATGGGCTCTTAGATTACGCCGTCTCACCATCTGCCCCGCGGGGAGGAGAGAGGGAAAATGGGCCCTCGCACATTAGCGAATCCCGAGATATGCATCAACTGTTAACCTCCTTCCATTTCCCAACCGAACCCCGACGGCGCATTATTTATTGATTTGTTCCATACACAGAACACTTCCTTTTCTGACCCCTCTTTGCGCGACCCGACCTTTTAAGCCTAAGTTCGAAAAAAGAAAGAAGAAGAGGATTGAGATTTCAATTGAACAAAGAAAACCAATGGATTTCCCACCCACCTCCCTCTCCACATTGTCTTTAGAGGGGTTTTGGGTGGCTGAGCGAGCGCTCAATCCGGGAATCTCACTTAAAAAGGGCGCGCGCCAAGGCTAAAATACTCCCAACGCCCATTCCGAAAACAAAAAAAAAAATACTTTGTAAATCTCTCGAGAATGGGGGTTAGTGTGCGGCATGTGAGGGCGAAGCACAAATTGAAAAGGAAAAGAAGGCCTCAGGAGTTCCGATATTTGAGCCACTGGGGAATGCCAATTGCAGATAATAGTCTTTGGTTTGTCAGGATTTCGGTATTCCGTTCTTTTCCCGTTGCCGTTTCTTCTCTAGTGGGATCGGCCTACCTTTATCGACAACAATTGTTTGGTTTTTTTCCTAAGTAGGGAATTGATATCCAGAAATATTTTTCTTAAGGGTCTAGAACGTAATTAAAAAAATAACTCTGATGATGCCAATTGATATTTTATTCAGTGCAAACTCTACTCTCAACTTTCCCTCGTTACCGACATTAGGCAGCATCTCAATTCGGCATCTTCATTCGACAATGGGCAATATGAATATAAGTTCTCGCAGGCCCCATTATTTTTATTCCTTTGGAATACATAAAACTATCTTAACATCCCCAGACATCCTGGAGATGGTCTCTCGTATCCAGCATGACATACGCGTGTTACTGTCTTTCACCGGTCTTGCATAGCCACCCTGCATTCGCACACAAAAGAGCCTTTTTTCTTCATCTTCGGAGTATGCCTGCCATCAAAAGGCTGAGGGATATTTATCTTGGGCTCTAACATTAATAGTGGGCCGCGGCGTGACCGGATTTGGCAAAGGCAGAATCAATGACGAAGTTTCAACCTATATGTGAGTAAACCGGGTTCAACAAGGCAAAAGGCCATGTTCTAGGCCGAAATTTTGTGTCAATTGATCTTTTGACTGCCTTGAGGATTCAATAGATTCTTTGCCCTGTCACTTGGGACTTTGGAGTGATCTGCCATTGAAACTCCAATGGGCAATTGATGAATTTTTGAGAAAGAAAGAGATCAAAACATCCCCCTTCCTGGACCAAATTACTTTCAGAGAAGATTTCTTCTTGACTCAATTGCTTCTTTATTTCCTGTGGCGCTCCAATTGCTCAAGGCCTTGCCAAATATGAGTCAAATTTCTACACTCACCCCTGAAATCGTTGTCGTATGTATCACTAGGGTCTGGAGAATTGTTTCCTGGATCCGGAGCAGTCGGTAAGGCAGCTGGGGACTTGGCGATGGGAAAGTAATCAGCCCTGTTGGAAGTAGGCACCAGCCCGTGCGTTCGGCGAAAGGTAAGACAATTTGACTGCAAGCCACGCTGTTTTTCTTTGTCCGTAGCCCTGTCACTGCTGCCTATATCCCCCCCCCACTGGGGATTTTTAATCCTGAATCAATTTGTAGATCGCTAGTTAAAAGAAATTTCGTTGCTGTGATACGCGTGTTCTATGTTCTTGGATTCTTGAGCACATTTTGGGGTTTTCCCAACTGAAAAGGGGTAAATAGCTTCTCATACATCTTTCCATCTTCAATCTTGATACTCTGCCAGCTCTTTATCATTCCAACTATGAAATTATTAGCTTCATATATAATCATGCAGGGAGTCCACTCACCTCAAAAACTGCCCGCTTAGCTCCTTTTTGGCACTGACTGCGAGTCTGGACATAACATTTCCCGGCTGCTCAGGCCGCAGTAAATCTCCATCTTCATACAAAGACTTAAACCTCGCGGCGTCTTTTGCATCCATCACCGTATTATTAGCCCTAATGTCAGCCTGCATTTCCGTATTGACCGTTCCAGGTCGAATCGAGACCGTCGTCACATCTGGCTCTTCAACTTTCAATGTGATGGCCAAATGATTCATGGCTGCTTTGGAGGAACCGTAAGCACCCCAGGTAGAATAGGCGCCCGTTGCAGCCCCAGAAGATGTGAGTATTATCCGTCCTTGGGTTTGGCGGAGAAAGGGGAGTGCGGGCTTGATCTGTTGATGGGATCAGTGGTGAGTGCGGAGAGAATGGGAGAAATACTTACAAATCCAATTAAGCTGAAAAAATTCACGTCGAATAGCGTTCTCCATTCTGAGGGGTCACTGTCCGCGATTCGTCTCACGGGGGTCAAGACTCCATGATTTAGGATCAGCGTGTCGATGCGGGAGAATGCTTTGAGGGTGAGATCTATCACTTTGGGACCAACCTGAAGAGATTATCAGCCCTTGAACAAGAACCAAATCAACATAAAAAGAAGAAAGAGAGATTACAATTATCGAAGAATTTATGATTGAAAGATATGATATGAAGAGTGGGGTATGGGAAAAATGATATGAAGAATGGGATATTCAAGATTCGGACATTGAAGAGTAGAACATTGAAAATTGGGGCTTTAAAAATGAAACATCAGAGAGCGAAACGATGAAGAATGGGATATTAAAAAATGTAAGCAATTGAGTTGACGCCTGACTTCAAAGACCCGACTTATGATCACTTGAAAAATCTCTACAACTCTTTTTAAATTTAAAGCAGGAACTTATCATTCCCCTTCCGTAAAAAGAATTTAAATACGTACTTGAAAGTCGCCCAAATCAGCTGCCAAATATTCTACCTTTCCAGGAAAAGATGCCTTCAACTCCTTCATCGGCCCTTCGGTCCTCGCAACCAAGAAGAGTTCATGTCCTTCCTTAAGTAGGAACTTCGCGATAGCAAGGCCGATCCCTCGGGAAGCCCCGGTGAGAATTATGCTTTTCGGCGGAGTCATTGCGAGGAATTGGAGCAAAAAAGAGCAGATAATTGAGAGATGATGAAGCTTTTGTGGTATCGAAGATACATATATCCTATTTTGGGTATAAAAGTGTGTTTGCGGCCGCTAGTGCCACCACTCTAAATCTCGGGTTGAACTCCCCTCCGACAGTTAACCTCTTTTCTTCTCTTTCCAAACATTGTCATTTTGGAGTTTATTCAACCTTAACCACTTCACATAAGAAATATAAGTAGAGAAGAGGGGAGGTAGGCTTGCCCCACAGTACTTGTTTTAGGGAGCGAACTTGCTAATATCTATCTGACGGCCAAAGCGGCAAGACTCACGGGATACCCCTTATAGCTCGGCTATCTCTTAGAGAAAGGGGAGACCACAGTGGTATCGGGTCATTACAATTAAACAGGTATCTATTATAGTCGGCAGCAAGAGACGCCCCCCGAATCCCTTCCAATAAATCTATTTCCAACAATTCAAGTTTGACCAGGATATTGACAACTATCTATGAGTTTTGATATTCAAGTTGGAATTTTAGTACTCTAGTCGCAGGTTCTACCTGTTCAACTAGCCATGTGGAATTTCCACTGCATTACATTATACTCTGACAAAATATGCTTAACCTCAGGGCCAGACTTACTTTTCCGCTTTCAGCCCCTTTCTATTAACCAAATCATTACAATTTCTCATGTAATTCAAGACTCTATAGACTGGATGTCCATTGCTAGCAGAACGAGAGGGACTTCATGCCAGAAACCAAATGATATATTTACTAATTGAATTTTGGTCTAGAAACACGCATGCTATTTTACTTTGAAAAGCTGTCATCATAGATGCAATTTCCAAACTCCTAATGTTAATCCCCTTAGAACTATCCCTCAACCCCGAATTAAAGTGTCACCTAACCACAGAAGACGCTCTACACGGATGCCGTGTCGTGCTCAAACATCACATCGGACCTCATAGTATATTTAATACCGGCAGTAACTATGTCTCCACAATGCAGGAGCCGGCGATGTTGGAAAATGAGGACACGGCCAGCCTTGGGGTTGATATCTAGTCTTCTTTTCATGTCGCCGGAAAAGAATGGTGTAGACCCCCCACGAAGGAGCTCTGGTTTTCCATCTTCGACCGAATTTTGTTCTTCTGTCTTTGATGGTTGGGGAATCCCTAAAGCTTCGGCCGAATCATTCATGTAGAGATGATAGGTGTAAAATGACCTCTTTGAACCATCTGGAGTCTCGTACGTGCCGTCACAATGTTCTGGCTAAGTCAGCACAAGGGAATTGAATATTTTTGGAGAAGAAATGCATACCTTTGAAGAATTGGCCAGGTCCATATCTTAAGAATCTCATTCGTTCATTTAGACCCTGCTCTGTGACGACCCATCTCCCTGACGAGGTCCATTTGGTCATCGCTGCACCTGTGGGAGCATAGGCATCACCTTCCAAAATGGAAAAGTATTCCTTCATGCCCTCGCCCTGTAAAACCCTTTTCCATAATCTCTTGACTATCTCTCCTTGGTCCCAGATAATCCGATCCGAATTTCTGTACTCGGGCACCATGACCTCGGTTTCATAGCCAGCATTCACTAAAGCGGGCTTCCATCCATTATCTTCCGGACCCTCTACATCGTCACGGTGAGCGCCGGAAGACATTTCAGCCAAATAAAGCAATTGGTCACATTCTTCCTGGGAGAGAACGTTGTCGAGAACCACTGCAAAAAGAGACTTATACTCAGGCAGGCCGTACTTCTCAAAGTCTATCTTCTCTACTTTGATCACTGACGAATCTGGAAGGGGTGCAAGAAACGAATTGGGAATCTCAACAGGTAGGGAGCTGTAGCTTGTCTTGATTGGTCCAGAGAACGGACCATGTCCTCGGCCTCGCATCTTTCGTGAGGTTGCCATTGTTAGGTATTTCGATATTCAATTGACTGTGCTTGAGACGTAAGGCTTATCAGTCAAAAATATGTTAGCGATATATATAGCAGTGATATTTGATTGTGGGAATAAAATGAAGGGACATGGAGACGTCAAAGCCAGCCATATAAGACTGACGGCTGATGTGAGGTATTGGTTGGGTTTGCTGTTGCCTGGCTAGGCCGGTTCACACTGTGGTTTTGCGCTCTGGCCCAGTCGAGGCTGCGCCTCACCACAGTAGATCCTCGAACATGTAATGAAAATTAATATAATTGGGTGATAATGTGAATCTTAGAATAAGATTCACAGTGTTATGACTTTCTGTAAAGCGGTTATTCCTGGGGCGCAAAACCGCGAGGCTGTTTTGATTTTGGAACCTACTGTAATATTTGGCCGTGCTTGGATCTAGGTACCGATTTCCACCTTTGTGAGTCAAAAATGTATTAAGTCCTGCCTGAAAATATGAGTCAATAGTTTCTGACGTATCTTAAGATTACCTAGTCAATCTGTTCACTTTTCAAGGAATGTGGCTGAAGCTCTTAAAGTGTATAGCTGAAGAGCTTGAAGGAACGGCCTGCTAAAGTTTTGATCCAACCCGCCTACGCCACGTTTCCCTCCCAATAAATTTCAAAAAGCTGCCAAATATATTATCAGAGATTGTCCACAGATTTAAAACAGAGATCTTTAGAAATAAAATGAGGAGGTTACACCTGGTCATTTGATAAAAAAGCTGTATTATTTTAGGAAAATATTGCTTGAATAGTATACAGTTATCATCTGCTTAGCCAATATAGATCCATCACTTAAACTATATGCCCCAGTATAATTATCCGCTGAAGGAAATTTTCCCGCGTCACCTTCAGATCTTCTTCACTAGTATCTAAGTCCTAATGGTCCTGGTATTCTCTGCCTTTGTAATTTCGGAAGAAATAGCAATAGAAATAATGGAAATTTGCTTGTACCTGGCTTTTCAACCAAATGAGAAAATTTGAAGTCACCCACTCTTCCATCCCCGTCCTCTATACCCGTTGCAAAAATAACATAGCTCTTGTTAAATCTGTGAGGACAAAGAGGAACCTATGGTATATCATTTACATCGACGGGTGGCGTTCTTCATTTATTTCCTTTCTTCCTCCCTACCTTAGATCCACCCTCATCTGAGCTGCTTACTATATTCCCTACTGTCTCTACCCCGATCGAAACACCACTGACGGCCCTTCCGGCACCTATGTTTATTCCGCTAGCTCCCTTGTCGCTGAAACTGAGATTACTTCCAATACTGTTACTCCTTGCATTCTTTAATTTGCTGGTAGTCGGGCTTGTTCTTCCATTTATTTCACCTTCTTCAATGCTAATTGCCTTCACATGTGGCCTCCCAGTGGGTGAAGATTCCTCAGATAAATCCCCGTACTCGTTTTGCATTCTCGCTCTTTTCCTTGCGTTCGCACTTGGAAAATGGACATCAGAAGTTGTTCCATTCCGTTGCTTGGATAGCGCATCCGCATCATTTCCAGGACGAATACTAGCTACATCAGCGTAAGTCCCGCCTGCCTGACTGCTCTCATCGTCGCTTATATAACTAGGCGATAAAGCAGGCCGACTCATGCTTGCTCCCAATGAAGCATGTCGTGCGCTGCGGTATCGTTCATACTCTTCCTTCGAGTGCTCCGCATCACTGAAACTTTCTAAGGCATCAAAAACATGAGGAAACACTAGAGTTTCCACTTCTCGTGCCCAGAGAAAATCAAGATGCTCGTAATGGGGTATTTCAGTGGCGACTGTATGAGATGGGAGCTCTTTTAGCATGACGTTGATGTCGACCAACGAATCGCTCCCGCCGTAGACGAGAACAATAGGTGTTTTGATATTGCGTGTTGGGAATCTTGCTACTTTGGTGTACTTACTAACACTTCCAAGAGTGATAGCGGGTGGAACATCGTCATCATACATTTGAAAGCTCTTTGTCCTAATGATTTGAAACCAGTGTACCACGCTCTTGGTGCTGGTAAAAGAGTACAGGTGAGGGTAAGCGGCGAGCTTCTGGCTAGGAGATATGTTGCGGGCGTGCCAGCCAAATAGGAACGAGAGGCCCATATCAATGGCACGGACAAATATGGGTGGGTATAAAATCGATTGCCACATTGTCGCTGAACTAAGGATCGAACGACGACCGAAAAGGAGATAGAGGACTTGCGGTGAGGCTTTGACCAGAGAATCGACGATTCCATTTGACAGACCGGCAGGTGACATTGCTGGTGCAAGAGCAATGAAAACATTGACTTGATCGTTGAGCTTGGGATGAATGGATAATGTTGCAAAAGCCTGAGCCGTTCCTTGGGAGAATCCAATATAAGACAGCGATGGTGCTCCTGTAGTATCGAGAATGTAGGCAATGGTATCTGGGATATCATGGAAGGCGAATTCGTCCATAGAAAAATCCCAAAAGGGTATGTCGTTAGGGGAGTGATTGACCGACTTCTTCGAGTATTTATTTCCCCTATTGTTGCCAAGCTAATTCACTTGGTCAGGGATATGTGACTTGTTAATCGAGAAGAACTCACCCAAACATCGTAACCTTTGTCTACCAGCCTGAAAGGTAAGCACCTTTGCTCCTCCGTCAAGCACACCCAAACCTCACTGTTCATCAGCAAACCATGATGCATGTATACCACATTCTTTCTTTTGCTATTTTTTCCATGATTGACTTTTTGATCTTCTTCGCCCTTTCTCCACGCAAGACGATGTACTCCAAGTAGGTATCCATCTCCCGTTTGTACAATGTGCTCCTCGGCAGAATATCCGAATAAAGCGCAAAGATCGACAAAATCGGAGGCGTTTCGAATCGATGTCGTAATATCTGATAAGTCTCAGCATCTGTAAAATATATTATATTAATAAAAACCGTCATACTTTTCTTCTTAGACTCCGACTTCTTGACTGCGGGGGAGGAAAATCGATTAAAGAGTCGCCTCGACGCTCGATAGAACAGTGATATGATCGTCGTTGCTTTAGAATCATTAGAATAGACCCAAAACGCAAAGAATTGACTTACGCAATGCAAGAGTAAGTATCCGTATCAATGCTTCCAACCCCACCAAAAGAAAAGAGCCCACCAAGGCAATGTACTCGCTTCTGTGCATGAAGTCAGCCTTTGTCTTGGTTGTTTCAGATTACGCCGTAATGACTTTGTCCTCGACAAGAAAAGAGATTCACATACATGTTCAAACGACCTAGAAAAGGGATTGGGGCCATCTTATTATATCCTGAAATCCGTACACCAAAAAGGATGTAAAGATGTAAAGCTATAATCCAAAAGCGATGTTGATCGCGAGAGTGCCGTTTCGCAATAGAAAGAGTCGCCTTGATGTGGTGTAACTCGCGTCAGCTGTCTGGAACAATTGAGTATCTTATTAGAATCAATCTTGTTGCCGTTCCTGAGTAATGTCCAGAGATCTCATACCTTCGTGATGTCACATGCAAATTTACCACTCAATGACGCAGTGCCGTCACTGACGTGATGCTCTTTTCAGCGACAAGGCAGATCGCTCATATTATTCAATTGAAAGATCAGCGGGCGCGATGATAAAGAGAACAGAATTCATTTCTAGATCCGAGGATAAAAGGGACATCATCTCTCCCAACAATTGTAATTAATCTACTTTGTACGGACATATGACCCATATCGAGGTTGTCCGGAGCGGAAGAACTCACCGGAGGCGCTAATCAGTTACCCCTGTGAGTGTTCCAGGAGATATCCCCTCTGCCTCACGTGTTTCCGATTTAAGCTTCAATATTTCTGCACTACATCTCTTTTGCCACAAGTACTGCGCATTTCTTTAAAACTTTAATCTATTGTTCCAGAGCTTTGTAACACCTCAGGAGCCCTCTCATTTGTTCTCCTTTTTTGTAGTCCTGGGAGCCCACAGGTTCGGTCATTGCTGAGAAGACGATTTTGAAGCTATCTTCCGGAAAGCTACTTTCTGTTTGCTGAGATGCCAAGCTCTTGCAAAGATATCCGTACGCTTTGTTACCATTCATAGCAGTTCTCTAACACTCTTTCTAACTCTCATTGGAAAAAACAGGAGCAGCGCTTGCGCAATGCCTCCAAGAATCAGACTGTGTGATGGTATACCGGAATAAACCAGCCGACTGCCTCCGCTCGCCACTGATCGAAACTATGCCTTCAAAATGCCAGCAATTGAAGAGAGGATATGGAGAATGCAAGCGTGGAATGGTAGACATGCGCAAGAGGTTTAGAGGAAACCAACCTGTTGCGCTCAATAAAGAGGCTACGGGTGGCTCTGCAGAACAAAGCGGGCAGCTTTATGCGGGGAAGCCGGCGTTTTCTTCTACGGTGAAGGAGACGAGTGGGAATGAACCGGAGGTTAGGGATTGGAGAGAACTGGAAAACGAGAAATATAGAAAAGGAGAATGAGGGTTAGTTGCGAGGTTATCAGCAAGGACTCCAACGATAAAACATAAAGTGTATACAAGGAAGATTTGGGACGGCATTACATTATTGCATGGTATGATGGCGTTTAGCAGCTTCGGGCCAACTCAATTCTCTTGTACAATATCTATTTCGAGTAAATTTATACGATTTAACGGGAACATCGGGAAGGCATTCATTGCTCGAGTTCAACGAGTTCAAATTGTGTTGTTAAAAGGAGCAAGCCCCTTCAATTTAGAATCAAGATTCTTCTCCCTCATCTTTTCATTGTCTATTTTAGTATATATTTTTTGTCAAAAAGCTCTGGTTATGCATTCTCCATAGTGACTCTAACAACGGTGGTGAACCTCGTGGGCTCAACTGGCGCCACATAACCTAGAACAAACAGCACAGCGCCAAGGGCGATGCGAAATGCGAGATACGGAGTACGAGAGCCTCGGACACTATTCGTATCGGTACAACGTATTTATAGCTCTGTGATTGGCCATGTCGTTCCAAGCTGCTCGTAAAGTCGGAAAGAAGTCAAACCGACATTCTAGACCACGGCCTCTCTTCAACCAGTCATACCACGTCGTGAAGAGGCGGCAGGCGGAGCAGATACCTCTAGGGAAGTTTCTCCCGCTACCTACAAAATTGGAGATAGTTCCCACTCTCATACGTTTGTAAGCTTATATTCTCTGCTTCTCTGCTTCTCTACTTCTCTACCTTCCCTTGTTGGCTTGTAGCTGCTTCCATTCCCTCTTCCTCAAAGCTAAAGAGAGTGTTGTGCTGCACCTCAGCTGTATTTGTTATTGTTGTCGGTTTCCGAGCGTAGTTGAGTCTTAGCTCTACGATTACTTGTAGACGCTCGAGCCTTGGGATCAGAACTCTCGATTCTTTTTGTTCAATTCTCATCACAGATATTTCTTGTCTCAACCATCAAAATGGCTTCTTTCATCTCCGAGGCGATGACTATTGTCGCTCGAGCAAAGCCTCATGATCGCTACGCCAACTGCACTCAGGTTTCTGATGCCTGCCCGCTCAGCTCATCTTATTACTTCTACCGCGTTTCTTTGCCAGCAAATGCAGTCTTCATCGCTCTCTTCTCTATGTCTCTCCTATGCTTCATTACTACCTTCGCCCTTACGCGCCGGGCGGTGGCTTTCACAATCGCAATGACTTCAGGGGTTGTTCTCGAGGTCATAGGCTATGCAGGCCGAATCCAGAGCTGGCAGAACCAATGGTCACAGACGGGATTCTTGATGCAGATTGTGTGCTTGACAATTGCGCCTGCGTTCATGGCTGCTGGTATCTACCTATGCTTGAGGAGAATTGTCTACGCATTCGGGCCCGAAAACTCACGAATCAGCCCCGAAGCCTATACGCGCATCGTAAGTGCTCCTTACCCTCATATTCAAAGAATCAGCACTAACAAAACTCAGTTCATCCCCTGTGATGTCCTTTCTCTTCTCCTGCAGGCCGCCGGCGGTGGTCTCGCTTCAACCGCAACTCACCAAAACAAGTCCCCCGATACCGGTGACAATATTATGGTAGCCGGACTCGCTTTCCAAGTCTTCACGCTTTTAGTCTTCATGATCCTCTGTATCGACTTCGCCGTCCGCACCCGAATGCGTTACAAGTCTATGGGAGAGTCAGCCTTCGACCAAAACCCCCTCTTCATCAAACTTCGCCAGTCCCTCAAATTCAAGGGGTTTCTGGCTGGCCTCACCTTGGCCACCATCTGTATCTTCTGGCGAAGCGTATACAGAGTTGCGGAACTGGCTGAGGGATGGACTGGAAATTTGATCCGACACCAGTGGCTCTTCCTCGGATTCGAGGGAGTCATGGTTATTGTGGCCTGTCTTGCACTTAATATCTTTAATCCCGCTTTCACGTTTAAGGAGGCCATGGAGGGACTGGGTGGTATAGGATCTAGCAAAAAGAGATCGGTGAGGGAGAAAGATGTTCAGGAAGGGGCGCAGGCAATGAGCTCAAGCACTAGTGATGTTGAAGGTGGTAAGGTAGAAACTTGATAGAGTAACTACATTAGAAAGGGTCTCTAGAACGGTAGATGAGGAACGGATACAGATATTATGACATGATATAGATACCTTTATAGATTTTAATTTCTTCAGTAACTCTCAGGAGCCCTTTGCCGTGAAAACAAAATAATAAATGTGTAAGCCTGGCAAGCTCTGAGTTCTTCAGCTTAAGCAAATGGCTAAATCGTACTTGGCTACATCACATCCAGTGCATGACGTATGACACGTCAAGTTACTATACCACAAATTCCTCATAGCTATATTAAATTTTGATATTTCGGGATTGCCACGGGCTATCATATTTGATCATGTCACGCGATTCCCTATTCAGAAAGCTTCCTACATCTGGATCTCAGGTATGGTGAATTACGAAGAAACCCCAAAATTCCATTGACATTTTCATCTATGCCGTATACACTTTTTACTTTTTCTCTTTTTATCATACAGATACAGATTTCCTACCCAAACCGTTAAATATCTACTGAATCTTCTTCCCACTGGTCGTCAACTTCAACGGCACAGGCTTGCTCCATAGCCATAGCGCAACAAACGCAACCCATCCAGTAACGGTAACTGCAATTCCAGATATCCAAGGCCAAGCTCCGGTAATGACCCAACTTCTTGGCCATTCGTCATGTGCAAAGTGTCTGACTGTGACGGTGTTCTTCTCTTCGACATTTGAGAGAAATGGCCGCTTGTAGTTAACCTTGAAATTGAAGATCCCGTGTTGATCTGGGAGTTTGAAGCTTGCGGTGTAAATGGTTGAGTTCTTCGTGATTGTAATGGCTGTGAGGGGAAGGCGGTGGAAAGGAGACAACATAGAAAATTCCAATTGGACAGTATCTCCACTCGGAGGAGTGAAAGGAACCCATTGATCCCAAGAGTACTCCGAGAGCTCGATGTTATAGGTCTGTCGTTTGCATTAGTTGCTTGCTTGTTCATTTGTTCGCGTTAGTTACTTACTGCCTCGTTCTTCACTCGGTAGATTTTTGGGTTGGTGATATTGCTCTTTACACCACCTTCCTCGAGATAGTGCTCAATCTTGCCCACCTTAAGGACCCCGACTTCGTTGAATGTCCACCCTGTAATCTCCTTTGCGAAAGCTTGGTTCGAGGTCTTCATGTCTTTGGCTTTGGCTCCGACACCTTCCATGCCCACACTTCGCTTGACTTTGCCATCGAACCATTGATCCTCGAGCATTTCTGCAGCGCCAATAACTGTGAATCGTGCTGAGTTTCTTGCTTGCATCGTGGTGATCAAGGAGAGTTGTGGGCCAACAGCGAAAGGATCTTCAACTCCATCCACATCTTCTTTAGGATTGTACGAGTAGGCCGTGCGAGGAGCTCTAAGAATTGGAGTCAACAATGGGCTTGTATTGCCCAGAGTTTGCCCAACACCTCTTGGGAATGCAATAACCTCTTTACCCTTGCCATCTCCTTTGAAGAAGTTCTTGACATCAGGACGAACAGCATCTGGTCTTGGGACAAGAACCACATCATGTTTGTCTTCTGCACTTAATGTGTCATAATTGAAGTGATCCACCACAAGGGAATTGCGGTCTGCGGGAAGGTGGATATCGAGTTCGAGGAGGAGGGACACTAAGGCTGAAGGTGTTTGGTGTTCGGAAGAAAGAGTCAAGAGAACATTTCCACCGGCATTAATGAAATCGAGGATAATTTTAGGGGTAAGATTTGGCCCAAGGCCTGGAATGTGTTAGGCTTAATTCTTTGTAGTGTGATTCGTGTTCAACATACCTTTTGACTTTGAAGGGAGGAGCAGGAGGTGGTCGTAAGCCAATTCTCCAAGCTTGAACAAATTCAAGCTCTCAGATTTCGGCGATTCAATTGTAATTTTAAATCCTCGTCCTGTTTGATTAATGCTATCAGTACCAAGAGCAAAGTTGTAGAGGAGTAATTTCACAAGTGGAGGTACCTTCCAAATCACCAAGATATTTTGAATACTTTGACTTCTCTGCTAACTCCTCAAGAACTACCAATAATTGATTTCCATTGACGCTCACCGCCTGAACAACGGCAATCAGGCCTAGGAGAAGAAAAGAAAGTAACCACCTCATTGTCGTTGTCGTTGTTGAAGAGTAACTTCGTTGCTTAATGCGCGTTCAGGAAACGTATGCAAATGCCAAGACATTATCTATGACAGGGGTCTGACAGCACTCCCACGTGACCTCAAATGGCCCGAGCTCCCACTTCAACTCGAACGTTGAAGCATGACTTGAAATCTACAAGGTCGTGCAACCATTCTGCGACAGCACACGAGATTCAAAGGGGAGTTGCATTCGATCAATTGAGTATGTTTGGCTGTTTCGGAACTTCATGATCGATTGCTAAACTTTCTAGACACAATGTCTGCTATCCCACGATTCTGGTCGCAGCCGTTCCGGTACATGCGATGGGCTGCTATCGAGAAGCCGGCGTACTTCTACTCCATCGTGATCGGATGCATAGGACCTGTAATGGTTGTGACGGTGCCTCCGCTCCGACATAGATTTGGAGACCCACAGAGACCAGAGATTCCCCTTACATATCCAGGTATATCACCGACAGTCGTCGCCTTCCACTGAACCCACGCTAATTCGTATGATTGCAGTTCCCTCCGGCCCAAGAAAACAATTAGAAGGCTACGATGATGAATAATTTCTGCGGATGCTGATGAGGAGATTGGTGTTTAGACCACCCATAGGAATCATGTACATAGGTTGGCGTTTAACAAACATCTATGAAAATAAGATAAACGAACATGTATCACCACCTAAGCAGCTGGACAACTCACCACCAAGGCTACACCCAGCGAATTATCCTTGCTGCTATTACACTCTGTCTTGTGAATATTGGATTTGACGTGAAATTCATTCTACAGAAGCTTTTCTTGAGTTCTGATAAGTTAAATCGGTTTTCAGTGGACTTAAAAGCAAGCCCTTATGCTCGATTTGCAGGTTAGTTCAGTAATTGATATCATATCTCAACATATTATATTCCTTTTTCACTATCTTCTACATCGGATAGAAGAATTAGGTGAAACCAGTACTCTAGTCCGATGGAAGGACGCACAAAAGCATCTCCTCTCATTGCCCCTCCTTTTCTCTATAAGGATGAAAGGCTTTTCTTTCTCTTTCTCATCCTCAATCTCAGAGACACTTCATAAATATCCTCCAGGCTGTTTATGTGTTTGGGAGGATACAAATCTATACATACTTTATGATTTTGGCAAGTCAGGTTGATTAATGAAAATGTCTTATATATAAATCTCGAATAAATATGACGCAACAGATAACAGTTTGGACTCTCCATCACCTGCTTAGACCAACTTAGTAACAACCCAATTTCTGTGGTTCTTAATCTACCAAATGCTGTAGGAACATTATATTTACGGAGAGAGAAGGTGTAAGCTGAGAAATGGAAACAGATAATCTATTTAGCGTCAGAAATGGATATAATTTTGATCCCAGGCAGCTCCAATGTAGTTAAGAATGCCTAGGAAGCGACACACTGCTGTGTCTCAATGATCTCGGTACACGTCTGAGCCTTGCATACAAACCTAGCACTGGAAATTTTTGAAGACCATGGGATATAAGCTTAAAATTACCCTAATTAAACTACTCGACGGGAGAATCTTCCCATGGTACCATTGCATTTCGCCTTATTATTATCACACATACCCAATCGCGTACCTCTCTTACGATAGTGTATGCGGGAGACACATGCAAAGGTATCCTTTGCTTGATGCCTCATATCGACAACAAGGGAAGTTCAATGGTGTCACAGTGATGATTGGAGAGCAGGTTCTAATCAGTTCGAATTTAACCAGCAAAAAGACGATTTGGCCGAGAAAATGAACTGATTCCATAAACAAGGAATTTGGGTCATCCAAATTGATAATCTTTTCCGTTTACCTTTGAAGGTGCTGATCAACTGATTGACTGGAATCCCTGATACCGCCCCCCACTGCCACCAAGAAACTTGTGTTACATTCCTATGCCTGTACTCGTATTTGGATCAAGCTCTTCTTGGGCTGGGCGATTCTAGTCATGGGAACCACCCCTCGCCATTCGAATGAATAAAACGAGGTCCTGCCCAATAACCTTCCTGCCCATCGTTCTCTCAGCTAGTTCCAATCCAAAGTATATTCCCCTGTTCTTTCTCCATGCTCACCGTCACTTCTGAACAGCTGTAGAGCCAATAAAACCGTCACATTCGGGTCATTCGTGATATGATTACATATCGTTGTGAATTTGGAATAAGAAAAGGCAACCGGAGACCAGCCTCCCTGCACGGACAATTGAGGCTGAGGATATGAGAACAAGGACCCTAGCCTCGTCAAACCTCAAGCTGATCTTCACATAAGCACGATTATTTGGTGATTAGCTTCCTTTGATAAAGATCGTAAAAGCTTTACGTAGTATTCCTTGATCTTCTTACCGCTCCACTTAGAAGGCTTGGTACTTGGTTACTACTAAGCAACCCCAGCTGGGTAGTAAGGTCTGACCTTAGAAGAGATTCATATTCCAACATAGTTAACTAGAAATCGGATTACTTCAAATGGTATAACACAGTACTGTATCAAAGACTGAACGAAACAGTCATCAGGATCGAAAAGTCTTAGGCTGACTCGGGCCCAGTGCATTCCCCGCCACGATATCAATATGAAATGACGTGACCCATGGGCAACTTTAGTTGCCATCACGAGCACAGACGAAATAATATATTCGTGTCTTTGAGAATTTGGTATCATGCGAAAGTATTGGCTCTCGAGTCGTTTTAAGTTCGATTACCAGGACAGATATCGGCCGAGTCGGCCGAAGGTGATTGATCATGCTCATTATTGGGACGGGTTTGATGAGTCATGAGTCATGCGAAGTGATATCGAATACGAAATGAAGCCATTGCCACTCTGTGTTACTGTGTTCGTGGAACCAGCGGCGACCCATATATGAATAGAGGGACAGATATACCATCACGTGACGAATTAGCACCAGGGGCATGCCAAGAAGCCACAACCCCACGGCAACGCGCGTCGAAGGGATTGAAAAGGTGTGGAAAGTTGGTAGCGACAATTGAGGCATAACCCCCGAAGAGGAAGAAATAGGAGAAGAAGCCTTTTGCGGTTCTTAGTACCTTAGCGCAACGCCGAGGGCGTGGAAGCGAACCGGTGTCGCCACTTGGCGACGTTAGGGATCTCACAGGTCAGCTCCAAGCCCATGGACAGGGCCGTCTGACGAGTCGGAAAGCGCAGAGAGACGCTCGCTGGATACATTGGTTGATTTTGCGTGCTGGCGATGAGAGACCTTCCGACTATTGGAATTGTTGCGTGGCCAATGGTTATTGGAGTGCGCTCTGGAAGGGACAGAAACCGGAAGCAGGTGTAGGGGGAGAGGAGCACGGAGCAGGACGAGGGCACAAAAGAGAGAGGAGACGAGAGTACCTCCGCAGAGTCTCAACCAAGACAGACAAACAGAACGAATGGTCTCTCTGCCTAGGGCGCGGGAGTAGGAGTGGGAGTGGGAGTCGAACCCTGACTGTTCGCTACAGCCCACACAGGAGATGAGATATTATTGCAGGATGAGACTGTACCGCATTGCACGGCACTGTACTGTATATAGCTTGAGTCCGTAGGTGCGGTACCGTGGTGTGCGGTTGTGTGCAGTGCTCTCCTCCTCTCGAATTTTTACCTGTCTTCATCTCCTTCTGCCGCCGTCCTGCTTTGCTCTGCTTTGCGTTGCTTTGCGGCGTCTGCACCAGTTTCTTCCTGTCGACTGGTGCCCCTGATCCATTGACCGAGTAATCCATCCATCCCGTCATGGACTCCAAGTTAAAGCATTGGCATTCCGTCGGCACCCTTAACTAGAACTAATAAAAAAAGCACGAGACTCCGGGCCCGCGGCGGATCCTGACAGACACAGGCGCAGACGACACCGGCTAGGAGATTTCTATCCGTGCATTGTGTGCTCTCAGGGTTTAGTCAATGGTTATTGACATACATGTCAATCGCCCCGCGATATTCGAAGAAACCAGGTCCAGAGGGGTGCTGTGACTGAGCGAGAGAGAGAGAGTGTGTGAGAGAGAGCGAGGGTGAGAAAGTCAACCGCAGGGCCAGGTCAATTAAGGAGTTCGCTGCGCAGAGCGCGAATGTGAGTGTCAGTGTCAGTGTGCGTGTGAATTGGCTTGCTTTGCTTGGGGCCAACAATCGACGACGACATTCGACTCCGAGCACGAATACTAAAGGACTTTGGTTCAATTGCCCTTCGCCAGGGACCGTAGCAGTAGCTGGAGACTGTGGCCATCAATTAACACGCAAGCATGTCAGGTCGGACGGCGCAAAGGTACAGTACAGCCTCAAATCACGATTGCTTCCCCTGTTCGGGAACCAAGAGACGCTGACCATAATTGTCGCATAGGAGGGACTATCATATTGTCGTTTTGGGCGCTGGTTTGTAACTTTCTTTCTCTTATTTCCGAGGCCCCAAGTCGCTGTCGCTCTCACTATCACCGTCACACCGTCACTGACAATCTCTGCTCTTAGGCGGCGTTGGCAAAAGCTGCCTCACTGGTAAGGCCGATCCCCAATTTTATCCTGTCCCTCCTGTCTTCGCGATGCTTTTCTTACAATTCCTGCAGCGCAATTTGTCCAGAATGTGTGGATAGACAGCTATGATCCGACCATTGAGGACTCGTATCGGAAGATCATCGAGGTTGATGTGAGTGGTCGAATCGAGATGTCGTGCACATGCAACACTACTGACGAATCCGTGATAGGGACGGCAATGCGTTCTCGAGATGTAGGTCCCACCCTTTGCGAACGATCAGGAGACCTGGAACTGACCTATCTGCTTTCTAGCCTGGACACTGCTGGCACAGAGCAATTCAGTAAGTTTTTCTATCCTCAGTAAGAATATCACGTGGACCCCTCCGCTGACTTTGATAGCCGCGATGAGGTATAACGATTCCGAAATTTCGTGAATAAAATTATTGATATCGTACAGAGAGCTTTATATGAAAACCGGACAGGGCTTTCTTCTTGTTTTCTCTATAACTAGCCAAAGCAGTCTCTCCGAACTGGCCGAGCTTCGGGAGCAAATCATCCGCATCAAGGATGATGAAAATGTCCCCATTGTCATTGTCGGAAACAAGTCCGACCTGGAAGATGACCGGGTAGTAACGCGTCAGAAAGCGTTTTCGGTCTCGCAGAGCTGGGGAAATGCCCCGTACTATGAAACGTCCGCACGCCGTCGCGGTAAGTCCCCTGATGTAGGTGTTAAGAGGATAGTACTAACTTTGGCAAAGCAAACGTGGACGAGGTATTTATAGATCTATGTAGACAGATCATTCGCAAGGACCGTACTACGACCCCGAGTCTGGAAGAAGATATTGTGTATCATCCAAGAGAGAGACACAGGCGTCCTCATCGCCAGCGACGGAAAAAGAAAGAAGGTACTAGCTGTATAATTTTATGATGGGAAGGAGACATTTGAGAATGTCTGATTTGGAGAACGCCGACTTTCTAGCGTCGAAGAAACGGAGGCTCCGAGACTAAGGTATCTCTGGTAAATCAGCTGTTCAGTTCAAGGTGAAAAGACAGGTATCACGTCATGGGTGAAAAAAGCTGGCTTCGCTCAAAATGGAATAGGAGTTCATACGGTTGCAATATAGATGGAAAGTTCCGATTGACGATTACGCATAGACGGGTCATCTTCGATGTATATGATTTATATCTGAGGGCACATTTGGTTCCTTCCTTTGATGGGTCTTGTTATTATCTTCAAATTTCATCTCCGGATTTCAGCTGCGAATTTCAGCAGCAAATATATCTACCTCTTTCAAATGAGGAGTCCTATAGCTTGATATTGTAACTTTTCGACTCGTGCCTAATTTTTTGGACGTGAATCTTGATATGGCCATTTTATTACCTGGAGGTTCAATTCATTCGTATACACTACTTTCTAGACTACTGTCTGCCATCACGAAACTCATGTCTCGCCCCGATCTTGAGCTTTTACGTTTGCTCATTCTTCAAAAGCAGTGGCGGCAAAGATCAGTTTGTTATCAAAAAAAGACTGAAAATTACATAATGCTAGCCGCCAACGGCCTAACTTATTATAATTTGAAGGCGATTGAAAGCGGGTATCATCCATCTAGCAGCGCAACGAGGAGAGAATGACTTGATATCTGTCTGAGTCCCATCACGCCCGTTTTCAAAAGCACCTATATCTCTTTCATCTAAGGATATAGACACTCAGAGATGGCTTTTAAAGCGCACCGAGAGATCTATTGCAGTTTTTCCTACGAGTATAATTATCCCTTCCTGGCTAGTTCCCACTCCCTGTCAATATTTAAATGACGAGATTGAGTTCCAGAGACCGGCGTACTATATTGGTAGTTCACCGCGACATCTGTAAAGAGTGCAGAGCTTGTATGAGAGATGTAAAGAGGAAGCAGAACAGATCTTATTTTGATATTTTCTAGCCATAAGTAAAGAAAGAGTATTTGTAAGCAGGACTCGGAAATCGCTGATACACCGCCTTCGACTTCAATAAATATTGACGAAGTAATATATACTCGCTCAAAGCCCTATCCTTGAAACATTGCTACACAGTTCCTACGGACGGTAGGGAATACCAATTCGACCTAAACTTTTTAAAGTGTCAGCGAAGATTCCATTCTAATTCTCAATTTGAAAAGTCTAAAAGAAGGGCTTCAGTTGAAAGATGAAAAGGCTCTGTTTTTATCCACATGCGATATTTATTATCTTCAGTATTAGCATGGAATAGTTTTTTACATCATAAGCTGTTCACGCGACGATTCAAAGTCACGTACCTATGATTTTCTAGAGCTACTTCGATTCCTAAATTTATAGTTCTATAAAGACTTCTAGTCAGCTCCTAACCTCCAATATGAATGATAGCTTAAGTTAAATTCATTGCACATGTTTCAGGTAATCGAACCAGTTTGCTCGTCATTATTGATCCGCATTTGATAGTACATTGTTTTGTTCATCATTGTGTTGTATATCTTAAAATTCGAATGTGGAAAGCTGGAGGTGTTCCATCCAATATCGGAAATAGTAACTCACAGTAGATATTTTCGCCCTGTCTCGAGGTAAGTTAGCCTTTGCGATAGCGAAAATATTTCGTTCCATTGAAGAGAATATTCGTGAGAATATCAGATAGTCCGTTTGGTTAAGACAGGTAAGTCACCATCGAGCCGAAGCTCATAAGTTAGGGGCGACACGAAAGTTCATCATATTGAAGCACAAGTAGTAGAAGAAAATTTTGGGGCTTACCAGAACTGTAGTCCTGCTGATGCTTGTTCGTATAAGTTAATGATAGTCTGCATCGTAAATCCATGGATAGACCCGTGTCCACATCGGTAGCACGTTCTGTTGTGAAGTAAATTCCTTTGTTGGAATCTTGATGTAGAGGAGTTCGAAAAAATATTTAAGAAGCCGAGAAATTTCAAAAATTAACGCTAGTGTCGACAGATCCCGTGACCAATGCTCTAACAAGGGACCAAAATGCGACGTGCAACAAAAAATGCTAAGAAAAGAAACCACAGGGCGTCTTATAGCCTTTCCCTGTATTTAATAATACGTGTTATAACCTTTACTATCCGAAAGTTTTAAGGTCGTTTGTAAATAGGGCAGCAGTACGGTCTTAGTGATTCACCTTGTCTTAAGAGCTATAGGGTCTGTTTTCGATAATGCTGGCCCTTATATTCCTAAGATGAGAAAGTGAAAACAAACCATGCTTCTCTATGGAGTATTCTCGATATCTAAAGTAAAGGCAGTATTAAGGTAAATGAATCTTGTATATCATTTCGTGATAAACTTCTGATGACTGGCCTTCTCTATGTGAGTAATCGGTCGTGTTACAAAATTAAGGACTTTCTCAAATAAATGTGAAATCTAAGAAGTAATCATCTCTTATTTAAATTCTAATACTAGTGTCCCTAAAATCTGTAGCATTCAAAGTGGGCATATCAATGGGTATTCCTTCCTGTTGAAAACATACTGGAAAGACTGCTTTGATTGGCCTTTGGCTAAGCAGGCGAGAGGCCCCCCACTCCCCCTTTTTAGATTGTGGGGGGTCAAGGAGAAAGTTCGTCATGGACCCCCAACTGCCCCTGAAATAGCTGTGGGGGTCACTGAGAGGCTCAAGTGGGTTTGATAACTAGTACTTCATACGTCACTTTACATCACACCAGTGTGGAAAATCATAAAATTTGACAGAAGGAAGAATCTTTATAAATCTAAAGATAGCAACTATCCCATAGATGCTAAAACGCCCATTGTGCTGGATATGCCAAGCAAGATAACAGAGTCCGCCGAAAATCATTATGCGTACCCATATTGCATAGCGCTAACCCCCAGATAATATGCCGTGCCATGCCGAAGAAGACAAATATTGAGACTCCTTTTCCACCCCTCTTTCACGTGCTATGCCATGTATTCCATCCCATACCCAGAGTGCGTGCTATTGCAATCGTACACAATATTGATCGACCGCACCGCTTGTTCTCATCTCTCCTTTTTTTTCAAGCCTGCCAGCTTGCGCTTTCCGAGATTCTTTAAGTGACGCCGGACGGGAAGGACAGGACATTCCAAAGGATGAAGGGAAATAGACCACAAAAATAACACCATAACATGCCTTCCACCCTTGCAGTTCCTGCTTCAACTCCGCCAATTGCTAAAACGCGTAGGGGGAATCTCATGATCATGAACACCACGCTACAAGTATGTGAAATGCGAAATGCAACCCGATGCCGCAACACCAGACGACTCCTCCCGATGAACCCTAATAAAAGAAAACTGATCAAAGAAATATAGATGCCGTGTACAATGATTGCCAATTTAAAAGAGTGCAGATGAAGCAGAAAGTCCACAATAAAAAACCGAACGCCCATCCCACAATTCAATGATTGTGGTAATCTACCTGCCCATCATATATGCAGGAGGGAACCCATTATTTGCTCCATTTAACATCGATGACGGACCACCCGCGGTCATAGCACCAGCAAAGACCGGTCCATTCCAGCCGCTGCTGTTTCCGGCATAAGATGATGTTGTATACTGACCAGCAGATCCATTCATAGAGTTCATAGACCCAGTATACCCCATTCTACTCGGCCCAAGTCCTGGAGGAGCTGCAAGGCCAGGCGGAGGCCCACTAGCTGTACTGAAAGTGGAAGCTCCACCGCTCAACATTACACCATTCATGCCCTGCATGACGCCAGGAACATTTTGCGGGCCAGGAGAACTCATGCCTTGACCAGATCGAACACCAAGAGGGTTTTTAGAGAAACTCAATCGTATACCGCCTTTAATACTATTATGAAGCGGATGCCCGTACAATTCATGAAGTGCTTTTGTAGCAAAAGAAACGTCCTCAAATTCAACAAAACACATAGGACCATTTTGCTTCGTTCTGAAACAGAGCCGTTTATAACCACGCTGCTTCGAGAACATGGCCTTAAGCTCATCTTCGGAGGTGTCAATTGGAAGATTCCCAACATACAGAGTATTGCATGGGGGATTCTGGTCAGCTGGGTTGACAGGTGGAAAATTGTGACGCTGATAATGCTGGCTGCCAAGCTGATAGTTCACAGGTGGTCCTGCGTTGGTCATAGTCGGAGACATGGGATTCGCATGGGACATTGGGGTCATGGCCTGTGAGGTAGCGAATGAAGATATTGATGCTGGACCAGCAGCACCACTTGTGTTGAGAGACAATCCGGCCATGCGAGAAAGAGGGATCTGAGGATTTGTGGGACGACGCGCTTGGGCAGAAGATGGACCGTTTTCTGCGTATGCAACAGGATCTTTGAGAAGTTCACCAGTCTCATCATCATCAACAGAATCGTTATTGATCAAGGATTTTCCCGTGATTCTAGTTCGTTCATTCAAATGATTTCCGATGGGAGACTGAGGAGAAAACAGGCTTTGGTAGTGTGCGCTAACTTCTGGATTGGGGAGTTCATTGCTCGCGTAGGGCGCGTTATTCGTCGGAGAAACTCTCTGAGCTGTTTGAAATGTCCCATTAAATCTTGAGGACTGACGAGGAGTCGGGCCGGTAGATGAGGCTGTTGAAGAAGTCGAACTAGAAGGGCCAGGGTTTGAGATATTATCGAGAGTATATCGTCTTGAAGACGTCGGGCTGCCATAATAGATTTCCACAATCATCTGCGCGTCATTCGCAACATTTGGCTTTCCATCAAGCATGTTCTTGGCCTCGAGAGCCCCGGCATGCGACTTGAATCGTAGAATGGCAGAACGGAATCCAGGATCTTCCGACTTCTCGGGCGACAACACCTCCGCATCAGTGAAATCCTTCGACCACACCACCATCAACCTCAATGTCTCCTCGGTGGTATTCACGGGAAGTCTTCGAATTAGGACAGAACAGGGTCCAGAGGTAAATCCGTTCGATGCCGGTTGCGGGGTATTAACTCCACTGTCATTCGCGAACGCATTCATGGTCGTCATTGATAGCGACTGGTACTGTTGTTGAGATCCATTTGAGGAACGAAAGGCCTGACCAGGTTGGGAGAAGACAGGAGGGTTCATGGCATGCTGCGGTGTAAACGAACTTGCGCGATCTGACGCGGGCTTGTATTGACGCTGTGAAGGTGAAGATGCTGTGTTTGCGCCAGATATGGTTTGGGCCACGTTCATGCCTTTTGTAGCACGATATATGAAGATGATTGCGATGGTGGCGTGAGTGATCAAATCTTCTTGACGCGCTCAAGACCGTGGGTGTGACACCTTAACAACGATATGCAGATGCAGAGGAATGTCGCAGATTTATGATTGGAGGTAAGATGGGAATTTGGATCTGTAGATAAGAAGTTGTGGGAATGAAGAATTATGCGGGCGTGGGCTGGAGTTGAATTAGAGAGGGATCTCTCCGAACATTCGTGAGAGGTGAGCTGTCAAATTCTCGGAATCCAGAATTCAGGAACACTGACTGGCCGTGCGACTCGGTTCTGGTCAATGGGAGATATGGGTATCTGAAAAGAGGCGTCAGGTCGCGCCGTCGCGCTGTCGGTAGTGGAATGGCGTGGTCGAGCAGAGGAGGCTCGCAGACTGCAATGGGGGAAGAGGAGCGCGTGGGTGAGGATATACTCGAAGGAGAGTGAGTTGGTGGGGACGAGATATCGCAAGCGGTCGAGGTCGTGGATGGGGGTGTCGAGGTCTGGAGGAGTGGAAGGGTGGAAGGGTGGAAGGATGAAGGGCGAAAGTTGGTCCAGGACTGGAGAGAAGAGGAGGGATGGATTGATTGGGCTTTTTTTCGGAGTGTTTTCTGGAGATGGAACAGGTGGTGGGTGAAATAACGGGGGAGGAGAGCAGGTCTGAAATGGAGAGAGCGCTGGGCGGCATGTGATTGGCTCGGTTGGGGGCCCGTCGATAAGGCACTCAACTCCCTGGGAGTTTCTCTCCCTCTGTTCGTCTTCCTCGTCGTCGTCCTCATCTCGCTCTGGTCCTCTCCCTTTGCCTCTCTCACATGTACTGCTAACCTCTCTCTCTCTCGCGCTCTCTCTCTCTGTGCCCGCCCCCATCCTGCTCGCTTCCTCCAGCCAAGCCTCCCTCATCGTCCGTCCTCGATTTGGCCCTCTTCGACCAAGTACCGTCCCGCATCGTACTGGACAGCTTGTTGTACGACCTGTGCAAGCTTGCGCCGGCTTGCTCACGTTAAGTCGGCGCTAGACTCTAGCTGCAGATTAAGGCGGAACAGCCAGCGAGGTCTGAGGTTTTCTTCCCCAGCGACCTCACAAACTTTCAGTCGCACAGTGTCAGGATCCCTGCAATGCGCTGGTGGACCTGTCGATGATAAGTACTGTTGCACCCAGCCAGACACCAGCCAGCCCGCTCCCCCCTCGCGCTCCTCCCCTCACCCAAGCACGAACAGGGCAGCGGCAGTACGCCAGCACGGCGCCGGTCGTCGAGCACGGCCTAGACGTCTGGGACGAAAGCGAGGCGCTGGGGGAACTACGCGGCGTGGTTGGCCATCCCCGGAGACTTCACGGTACATCACCGATACCGAGAGCCTCCAAAACTACGCTCCGGATTGTCGATCAATGAACCCAGGAAGCAGTGCGAAAGGTAAATTCGCGAGAGGTGGCAAGTGATGAGGGAAGTAGGTGGCACAGAAGTATTGTGTGATACGCAGATAAAGAGGAGAAAAAGAAAACACACCCCCCAAGAACCCAGCACAACTATCCAAATAATTATCAGGGGGATAAAAAACCACAGCCGCCTTCGTGATAGGATGCAATCATCGTCTCGCGATCTCTCTGCCATCTCGGCTCTCGGGATGGGGATTGATAATCGCCGCCAAAATATGATTCGCCATCCGCTGAATTTCAGGAAGATATTGACCTCCTCTTTCGCTGGTGTAAACTCTCGCCTACCTACTTGAACCAGTACGCGACGAGCCTGGGAAAACTCCGTGCTCCCAAATCATGCCCTTGCTTACCAAAGGGGCCGTAAACGGTTAAGGTGGGGTGGCATTATTTGAGGAACATGCTTCTGCTCGGGACTGAGGATTTCAGGCGCTCAGAATGAAAATGTCTCAGCTTCGTTTTGGAGTTGGGTGGGCATCATTGCTTGCTCTGTTACTCGCCGTGACAGACTTTTGAGGGTGGTCAATGGCGACTGACAAGGACAAGGGCCAAGAGTAGTAGACTGATACTTTAAGGATGCTAACGGCCCAGCACTGACCGTACAGAGGACGGAGTAGTGAATTTAGCAGATCTGGGCACCTTACTCTGTCGAGCGATCCTGCGTTCGGCGGATGGCTCCCGCCCTCATGATAATGTGATAAGCCGAGTGGCAACGGGCTGCTCAGAAAAATGGCTTCCATTTGTTGGGGGGGGTGGCCAAAATGCAGGAGGATCTCGGTCGGGGTCGGCTGTGACGGAGGATGTCTGGATCCTCTTTCATAGGTATCTTCTTCCGTAGGGTTACACGCGGTACTTTTAGAGTAGACGCTGCACAAGAATGTGCTGTGCCCTGACGATTGGCGGTGGAAGGCAGGGGAATATGAACTGACGGTTTATAAATTATACTAACTGGGATTATATGATATGATTCTGGGAAATGCGGACAGGGCTTGGGGAATTGATTATGTCTCAGATTAACTTGCCAAAGGGTTTTCGGACATTTCGCTGGTTCCTCCAAGGCCTTCTTTGATGATTCCAACAATGCATCCTGCTATTTACGGGACTTGGAGCACATGGCAGATCTTCTGATGCCTGCGAGCCTTCCTTGGAAAAATGACTGCTCAGCTTCATCGTTGGCGATTATTTCGATGTAAGTTTTGAGGCGCTTTGTCTCGGGAGCAGATCCCCAAACCAAAGATTTTTTGTGGTGGAAACCTTGGCTGAGCTGATATTTTGGGGGCATTTTCAAAATCACAAGGTACTGGACGGTACCGGCACTTGAGCATGACTTGACTTGAGCTCGTCTTAGTCTCCCGAAAGTTCACAGGCCAGAGACTACGCCCAATCTTGGGGCTTGACGTCTTCTTCGACTTCCACGACCCGGTTGAAGGTTTTCGAGCACAACGGTAGGAAAGCTACAGTAGCACGGCTCGTCATTGGAGACCTGTTGCAAGAGCTTTGACGCCTTTGACAATCTTCTATATCAAGGTTCAAGGATGCAGTACCGGATACGGTCTTTTCATAGGCCGCCGCCCGTGCACCACCTGCTCCAGAACAAGGGGGGGTTTTTTGGGTCAATTTGAAGGTGTGTGGGCTGGTGAGGGGCTTATCCCACCACACTGGCGGTACGGCGCTCTTCTCAATTGGCATTCGTGCATTCTGATCTGGTGATGGATCGGCACTGGAAAAACGGGGGAGTTTTTCCGAATACTATCTTTGCAGCAGTACTTCAGACGGCCAGTCTCGGTACTGTACATGGCAATCAAGTCTTCACGAAATCAAAAGTTGGTCGCAGTTGCTGGGTTGTGACCGAGTACGGTCCTACAGACTCCGCAGGGTACTATAGATAATTGAGAACTCATATCTTGGGTGGGGCCGAGGATTCAAGACGTCACTCACTGATTGCTCACTGAATGAAGGGATGTTTGCTTTGCGTCGTCGCTCGCCATTTGGGGTGGCTCGATGGCCTGCATTGTTTCTCCTGCATCGCATCTGCAGACACTGCAGCACTTCTTCGTGTGTAAGGTATGCCCTGTCTATTATTCGATGCTTGCTGAAAAGTGGTGCGAAGGATGACATGGAGGAGAGAACCAGAACGAGAACCACAGTCAAAAGACCTTGGTACCTTGCGGAGTCGGATTTCCATGTCCCTTTCGCAAGCTTTGCGGAATAGAAACCTTGTCCCGAGTTTCGGTCAACCTGTCAGATGATGAGTGACTGATTATTGACGCTGATCGGAACCGTCCCGCGTACCCCGTACCTCCAGGGCTTCCAGCTGAATGTAACCAAGAGTCCAGAAATCGGCACAGAAGACTACTCTGCTCATTTTCAAGCTCCATCAACCTGGTCAGAGGGATCACGTCGGAGCCGCTGTAAACATGTCTGACTCCGGGAGGTGCGGCTTCGGTTTCACAGGGCAATGCAATACCTCCCACCCTACGCCGAACAACGGCACTCATTGCAGACCCACCACACTATATCTGCCAGATGAGTATGTGTGCGCTGGCTCGTGGCTTCACTTTTTAACTTGGCTATACCGAATTTCATTACGATTGACCAACCACATGGACTCCTTGCAAATGCAGGCGTTCCCCTCCGGCTTGCAGTCATGCATAGCCGCGAAGGTGTGTGAGGGAATGTGCCTTAGAGGGACAAGTAACTTGTCACTATTTATTGGCACCTGAAACTCTTAGTGCTTACTGGTCTGCTCGTATACCTGGTATTTTGTGATAGAATTATTGGCAAGTAGAAGCATTGAGGCTCTTCGCCCGCTGCCGGTTTTGATAATGTGACTTTCCACCTGCGAAGCCTTATGCACAAGTACCCTGCTGTCGCAGATTTTCTTTTCTCAATCAGGATATCAACTCAAGTGATGATACCATCTGTATTGGGCTCTCAACAAAGCAAGGGTCAACTCGATTTCTCAACCAAGCATAATTTTATCACGTGGTATCATATGAAAAGAAACATGGCAGTCGGTATCTCTACCTTTAGAAATAGAGATAAAGCTGTTAGCGAACCTACTATCATGAATGAAATAGAGGCCTCCTTATTATTACAGAGTTGTTCTTTTGACAAGGATAACCATTGTACATTCACTGGAACAAGGCCGATAACTAGTAGAGCACTACTTACAGAGTTAATAAAAACTATGAAAATATAGGACAAACGTCGAGGGCAATTTATAGCCTAGCATAAAATTATTATTCCAATGATTACTCTTTAATTCTACCTATACACTATCGGAATCACAAGTAAGTCGTCACTTTTTCTAACCCTGTACCCTTTCTAACTACAATATTACTACAACAAGATATTACTCTAATTACTATTACAAATTGTTTCTCTATTCCTGCGTGCATTTTTGTGCAGTATGTCCCTCTGATCTACATATACTACACTTTGATGGCGCACGTCTCTTTGGCCTATTTTGTCCTACTCTATCACAATTTTCTTGCTCGTTTGCCCCTCTCTCTAATTGCTGAGCAGCTCCTATAACATACTTCCTTTTAGTGCCTCTTTGCCTCTTCAGTATATCATTTTCAGCTCGCGACCGTGTATGCTCACTAGCTAGTAGAGCAGCGCCTTGAATAACCATTTCCAAGCCTTGGGCTATCTGAGACATTGCCTAGTCTGAAGGGCTTAGCCGACTCGTCGTACGCTGCTGGGCAGGCTCTTCCATTTCATATACTTGCTGATTTAGTTCGTTCAGTTCTTGGGGTATTTGCGGGATCCAAGGTTGAATGGATTAAGAAGTAGTCGCTACAGGTGAAGGGCCCTGTAGCTGCATATTTAGCTTTGAGAGAACTTGCTCAGGGTCGTACGGCACAAGTCCTGTAGCTTGAAATCCACTACCAATATTCTCTGGTACTAGAGCTTGTATCCGTGCCACCTTATATAGAGAGAGAAACCCTTGCTTGTCGACATGATGTATGTCAAGACGAGTGTTCTTTGCAACCTCCTGCTCATAATAGTATTTCAACGGTCCAAAGCAGCCAACATAAAAAGGCTGGCAGTAATGTGAAGATTGTGGTGGCATATAGAGTATAATAATGTCGTGGCCCTGGCAGTACTGCTTAAATTCGGCAGAGTTATGGCTTTCAGTGCCATCAAGAATAAGAAGCCTGTATTTCCCTGTCGTACGATTCCGAGTATGCTTATCAAAGACATCATTTAGCCATTTAAGCCCAATTTCATGTGTACTCCAGCCATTCTCGTTAACGGTGATGTTCCAATCTTGTAGAAGCTGGTGGAACCAACTGAGTCGCTTCAACTTCGCTGCAAATATAACCAGGGGCGGCGTAGACCAGCCAGGTGGATTTATACACTCAATAGTAGTCGCCCACTCTCTGTTTCCTGGCTGGGTAAAAAAGGGGCGTCCTCTCTTCTCTGCTCCTGTGATGACTTTGGCTGTAGAACTAACGCCCATCATTGAAAGAGTCTCGTCAAAGTTGAAAATATCCTCGTCTACAATGCCAAACTTCTGAATTGTGTCTCGTACGCGATCAAATCACGCCCGTATTATCTTTGGATCTCCGCATTTTGCTCGTGGGTAAACGTATTTCGATTGAGCTTCCAGGCTGTATCTTACAAAGTCGCTTTCCTAGTTTTTGCCAACTATAGTTGGGAGAGTTTCTGATTTGACACATCCCGCATGAAGAATATTAGCCATTTCTTGTACAATTGCAGCTGTAACCGGTGTATGGCGCTTGTGTATAGCTAATATTCGTTGTCAAGGGTAGACTCTTTAGTCTCAGACAGTTTTCTTGAGTTCGGACGGGATTCGTGATGCGCGACGCGTCTGTTGATACAATCGCAAAAGGACATTCGCTGTATATTGTACAGGCCTGCTGCAGCAGCAGGGATTGAAACGCGCCGAATAGCTAAAGCGATCCGATCTTCTAAATGGCTCCGACTGTCTTGTTGTGGTGGAGCTGTGTTGAGTTATACTAGTATCGGTAGCGTTAAGTTATTCACCAGTGGTTGTTAGAATTCGCTGCGCATGCCCCCAAAGTTCATAAAAACACATCAAAACTTACCTCTAAATAATAGAATATCTCTATAAAATTGTATTATAACTATATATAATGTATTTTTATATTAGGATTGTTCTAAGTATTTAAACTCAAGTATACTAGTAACTGTTCATATTAAGTAGGACCAAGTTCTCAGGTATAGGAAAAAGGGCCAAACTTACACATGCAGCAATACTAAATAGCGTTTCTAATACTTAGCTAGTCATTTACCCACCTATTCCATTCTAAATTGTCCCTTAGCCTATCTCTTCGTATAGAACATTGTAAAACCTTGTAATCTCTTGTAGTTCTCAATTTCTGCTGAGAGAAAATTTCTTGCTAAGGGACAATATCCTATTCAAGGCCAATTTTATACCTGGGACATTTGTTGGTACACCCATGCCGGATGTGCAAGTCTCGCTTAAGCGTAAAGGCCCAAGCGCCCGCCTTTCTGCGTACTGTATATACTAGAATAAGCCATTCCGTCATAATAACAAAGCCTCCCTGGTGGAGTTGACACAGCTTCTGTGGTCCAATGGTTAGGATTGTAAGTTTATCATATAATGGTTTTCAGTGTTCCAATTTCTAACATTGTATAGCCACCCTTCCATGTGATATAAGGTGGAGGTTCGTGTTCGATTCACGGCAGTTGCACTCAAATATTTTTTTTTGGCAAATTTTTAAGTTAATCGCTTAACCCTCGCGTAGGTTCAATATACTCTATCGAAAAGGCAAATACGTGATCAGTTTGGACAAAAGCATTACAATTTTTCATTAAAAACCATAACACAAAAATCAATGTCTACAGGGTAGATACAGCTGCTTTCATATCGAACGCAGGACTGGGAGCTTGGGGCTTGTCCAAATAATAATATTCCAGAGCACAGGAGATTTTTGCAGCCTACAGTTTTCTCTCCTTCGGATTTGTATCCAGATTTGTATCGAGGGCACACCAATATTTCTCCAGATTTAAAATACTTGGATAATGATCATGCACAGGCTTTTACAGTAGAATACTTTCGCCCGTTCGCATAGTTTCAGGGCTCAAAATGTTCCTGGCGGCTCGCCCCGCTGTCGAAATGCCTTGGGCTTGCATCCCACTCATGAGTTTATGAGGTAATAGCGCCGACTAACTTTTTGTCATAGCTCTTTAATCGAAGAAATCTTCATTACTCATAACTTATATCATGTAAATTTTCTCTATAAGTATCTTAGAGTCTGTTTTCCTGTTGTTTTAGATATTTACTTAATTCTTCTACCTTCTTTTCATACCCTCTGAACCGAGTTTTCCGGTCGCTGGCCTATTATGGCACCTCAGACAAATATCCCCGTTGTACGTACCCCGCGAGCATTCATAGATTACATTGTATAGTTGGTCGAGAACTCTTTGGTTCTTGAATTTTTTATTCCTACAACAGCATAGAAGCGCAAATCCTTCTGGGAGTTTATCATCTACCTTTTGGCTGGCATGCGAGTTGTATTCTTCAGTCAAGAATCAATAGCCCTCCACTCAGAGAGACCTTGTTATACCTTATTTAATACCACCATTCTATAACTAAACTGACTTCTTAGGCGGCCAATGTCCTTGGTGTAAGTAAATACCTCTGTATACAATAAAACTGGTTTGCTAATAGACCTTGAAGACCATTGGAACAGGTAGTTTATAATTCCGGCGTCAACCTAAAAAGCTAACAATTCATAGTGTATGTATGCCATAGAGGAAAATGCATAATGTACTAATCTTTTTGTAGTCTTTGGTGCATTCAAGTATATTTAAATTACTCCCTTTCGAGAGACTCTGCTAATATTGTTTCAGTTAGTCCCACAGTATGGATCATCCAGAAATCTCAGTGTGACACTTATTGATTTCTTAGAATATGGTCAAATTATCGGAAGAAGAGCACTGAGGGCCTTCCAGGAGCTATGATGTTAATCTGGTCCATATGTCCGTTCTTCCAAGACCAGCTTAAATGCCGACTAACATTTCAAGGCTCTGTTCCATTTGGAGCCTATGCTATTGTTCAAGTTCGTCGCATCTCCATCGGGAACCTTTTCAATCGATTTTAACAGCAATATCTTAGAACTTCAATATTCCTATCCAAGTTCAGCCTCAGTGCTTCGGGACATTTGCCTTGATATCATGGGGACAAATCCTTGTATATCACAAGTAAATGATCTTCCTTCAAGTTTAAGACAACCCCTTACGTTTATCTAGTGGTTGGTCCGGATGGAAAGCAGCTATTGTTGTTGTAGTGGCATGGCTTCTTTTTGGTGGTGTTGAAGTAGCTCTGATATTGACATTAAGGGTGAGTCCTCACTTAGGACAGCAAAGAAAAATGACTGACAAGCCAGCCCATATACGATCGAGGTATCAACTATCCTACAATAATTTTAGGTGTAGTAGCCAGTATACTTCTTGTAGTTGGGCTTCTTCCACCTTATTTCGAGATCTGGAAGCGTAGAGGAAGGGTGGTTGGTTTCAACTGGGTAACTTCTTCAACCGTATTCGAAATTTTTCTAATGAATATAGCTATTCCTCACTATCGACTGGTCGGGAGCCTTTTTCTCACTGATGGCTCTTGGTATGTTCAAGTTTCAATGTTATTTCGTCCCACCATCTAACTATCACAAGTGGCACAAAATACTTTTGATGTTATAGGAGGTATTTTGTATATCCTCTGTATTGTTATGGAAGCAGGCATATTCATATCTCACTTTATATGGCTCTTCCGAACCCGAAAGATACGTACCCAGGCGAAAGCCGAAGGGAAGTCTTTTGACGACGTTGCAGAAGAATACAGGCTAAATAACTCGGAGTTCGCATTTGCCGAACGTCAGGTTAAACTTCCATTTAGACGGAGGAATAGAAGCAGGTATGAAGATAATGATATTGAGATTACTAGAGGTAAGGGAGGCACTGGATGGCTAGAGGAACCTCTCTGATCAAGACAATAGATAAAAACTTAAAAAACGTGTCGTCATCCCCAAGAATCGATTGAGTCCACAGCCGGAAAGGTCAAATGATAAGACTTATATTGGTCTTCTGCTCGATATCTGTTACGTATATAGTCTAGGAGGAGCTTTAGAATACTTGGCGGTTAGAACGGTGTATAAGTAAAAAGATATCAGTCCGCTGACGGACTTGGAGTTTTTGGAAGGATATAACTTAACACTCCGCTTCTGCGCGAAGCCACTCTCATAGAAAGATGGATTCTATTCTACTCTTCAACTGCCCAATAAATCACTGTGACTTTGCGCTTTTAGGCCTATTTCATGTAATATTGCTCAGAGTCCAGCTTATATATCACATTCTTTGCCGGTATCGTAGCCCTACGAATAGGGGCTTTCCTGTAGAAATAAGGGTCCTTATCTGAACCTCTAGGGAGTGCAGATATTAGTTGTTAGAATCGATCGTTTAGTAATTCCACTTATTGATTGAACCGTCTGTCTTGCCACCCTATATCACCACATCACACGGTTCACAGAATAGAAATAATAGAGGGAAAAATATGTAAATCCTTTGATAAGAAGTCTATACGTAGATGTATGTAATGGAATACTCTTTGGTATAGATTTTCTTTATAGACCCTCCTCGTTCCCTGTCATCTGCGGAACTAATTATAAGGAGGCCAACTTTGAAAGCCTGCCGTGCTTCTAGTTGCGAGTCCACTGGTTGGTAGGACTGCAGGTCAGAGTGTCTATATCTGTAGTATTATGCTCTAGCATACTATAGATTAGAATACGTCAAAATTTCATATCGCAACGTAAAGGTATAGTGACCTTTATAGGGTACTCTGAGATTATCTGGATCAGAATTCAAGCCCAACAGCTTCTAAGCTAAAACTTTTTCAGTTGATATTACCAAACACGAGCAATTTTAACGCCTCTCCCTCTATGACGAGAACCCCACCGTGTCGAGAGGAATCCGTTGTTTATGCATTTCAAGTCTCTCCGAGACATTTTTGAAGTATTGGCCAATGTACCATTGTCCTCAAGCCATTCTACACAAGAAGCCAGTAGGCAGCAAGAAAAACATTGCGGTCTTAGTCAAACCGTCGATCGTCGAAAGCTGCTTTAGCTGTTCCTGCTGGTCTATAAAACTATCCATATGTCTTCGAATTTCGGAGCCATAGTATGAAAGTTCTACCAAGAAAGAAAATGACTTCAGGTTTTAATAGCACTTGACCAAAGGAATTGAATTCCGGCAGTTTTGCGGTGCGAAAACGGGAAGGACAACCCCGCATCCTTGTGTGATGGTCTACCTTGCATTCGTATGCTTGCCGCGCCAATTGGAATAGGGCTATAGTGTCGACTTATTGGTTGATTGGGGATGATTCTTCACCTTGCTTCACGAGCTGAAGATAATCCTTCAGCAACATGTCGGATATAACGCCAAGGCTAATCTCATCTTTGAGAGGATTGGCTCTGGTGCCTCCATCGGGTTGAATCATATCAATTATTCCTTCAGCCCTTTCAGTCTTCTTTAAAGCGAATCCCGGCCTCTCCCAATCATGACATTCATTTTGATAGAGAAAAGCAGATAGGTTTCAGCCTGCCAGCCACAGCCAAAAAGCTTGTCTGGACCCTTATCACTTTCACATGGACCCATAATACTTCTATACTTTAATCGCGCTGATTTCTTTTCTCAAAATCCCTTTGTATTTTTCGATCCTCTGTTCTTGAATTTGAATAGATTCTTACTTCTCTATATTCACATCGACAATGAATGCTCTTCCGCCTCCATCTGGACCGCCACCTGGCCCAGCTATTCCGCTAGGATGGCAAGTATCATGGAGTGACCAGTATCATCAGTGGTAAGAGTGTTATCAACTTAGCCTCGTTCTCATGTCTTATTCATTCCTAGGTTCTATACAAATCAAGCAACCGGTGCTACGCAATGGGAGAATCCAGGTCCAGCAGGACTTCCTGTTCCTCCAGCAGGACTGCCGCCATCACAAGCTGTTTACAACCCTGAAAACCCGCAATACGGCCAAGAACAATATGGTCAGCAACCATACCCGGGCCCACCAACAGCAGCCCAGCCTATAGTATCTGGTGCTTCTGATCGGGCTCAGGCCCAGGGCGGTGTAATGGGGAAAATTGCCAGTCTCGACCCAAAAGTACAGACCGCACTTGCCGTTGGCGGTGGTTTGGCTACTAGTGCTCTCTTAGAGCATGAGGTTGCTGAATTCTCAAGTCCGGCACATCACTGGGGTCACCAAGGAAATCACCATGTCTTGGGATCTATGGTTGGCCTTCTTGGCGCTGCAGGTGCAGGTGCCCTTGGTGCTAAATTCTTTGGCGGAAAGGGGAACAGTGCACAGAATACTCCTTCAGGCCAGGCGCCTCAAGGGTATCCTCAGCAGCCTGGTAGTGCCCCTCAAGATTATCCTGGTATGTCACCGACAGTGGCTAATTACAACACACCGCCTCCTATCTATGGACAAACTGCTCCTCAACCTCCGCCAGGAGCACCTCCAGGTGCTGGCCTGGGAGGGTTCGGGAAACTCGCTGCTGGTGGAGCTGCCGGTATAGCTGGAGGTCTTGCTTTGGGTGAAGCTACACACTTATTCCATCACCGCGATCGAAACGGAGCACCTCCGCCTCCTGCAGGTGCACCACCCGGGGCTGGTATTGGCTCTTTCTTTGGCAAACACACAAACTCAGGCCTTGCTCAACTGTACATTCATGGTGCAATGTATGCTGATACAGACGTTACGGAGGTTTGCAGGGCGAAGGTGGATCAGTCTGACCAGTCGCTGTGCATCGATATAAGAAACACCGACTCGTGGGAGGACCCTTGGCCGCATAACGATAAACCTTTCAATGTGATATACCAATACGGCGATCGGCCAATGGAAGTTTGCACGGCGAAGTAAGTTTTATTATCTCTTTCTCATGACTCTGGCATATTCTTCTCTGCTTATAACTGTGTGATACTAGTTCTTTCTCGATTATTATTAGACCGGAGCCATTAGCCAACGCGCGCATGGCATATATTAATAAAGAATCCAGTCGTGTTCTTGCTCTAATCTGGGGCACCTCGAATGCTTTGAAGTATGTATTCACTGCACATCTCTTTCTTAGAATCCGGAAACCAAGTGATCATGACATTAACGCCTTTGCAATAGTACCGAGAGAGTTCGTAAACTAGAAACCGAGGGCGAACTCGATGCTACTAATTTAGGTTATGGTGACTATGGAGACCGAAAAACGCTAGTTTGCTTCTACTGGGATACGAATGGTAGAGTGGGTAGGGTCGCTGCTCGTGAAGGTGGCACAATTCGTCTTCCTTGGAACCCGTTGGCTAAATGGTCTTGAGGAGTGATTTAATTGCGGATTAAGATCTTCTAGGACTACTAAGTCCAGACTGGAGAATTTTTCCTATTAATTATCTATCTAGTTGCAGTCAATACCAAGCTTTATTTTCTTTGGCAGAAATGCATCTGATTATGGCTTCTACTTTTGCTTAGTTTCCTCCCTTGAAAGAGAGGCAATATTTGAAGAACTGTGAATCCATGAAGCTATGGCGAAATAAATCAAAAGATCTCGATTTCGTAGAGACAGATATTAGAGAGCCTCCAGCACCAGTATAGAAAGCAACTGGCTTAGATGATTTATAGTAAAATATGCAATAGGGGAAATGATATTGCTACATTTTAGGAGAAAGATTAAAGCATAATAGATTCTAGAGAGTGTAATAATATGATATTATCCTAAGTACAGACCTGATTTAAGATAGAGAGAGCACGAGGAATTCGACTGGTCTGGCAGCATAGTAAGGCTCCCTGCCATAGGTCTCTTAAAATAGAAGATAACTTGCATTAACAGAATATGTCTACAACTTCGTAGCCTCTGTAACTGCTAGATTTAAATTTGACTAGCACATCTGGACTTGGATGCCAAGGTATATTTAGGACTATCATTCTAATGTCTACTACAATCCTGGCAAAGTACGTCTTAATGATCTACAGGACATTAAAACAGAGGCATGAAATACTTTACGTAAGACTTTTATTAAATCACTATTTATACTTAATAGCGGCGGTGCTAAGCTGCAGTTGACGCTGATAGAGGCCCTATAAAATGCTAAATACTTTGTACATATTTTTTATATCGACTTTTCTCTAGTTAGCTACAAGCCCCCGTGTTTTACATGATATTTGTGCCCCTGAAAATACGCCAGTACCTACTGCATTACATTTATTTGGAGGGGAGGGGATAATATATAGACAGGGTATAATTTAGATATTCTTATATTGTCATAAGCTAGCTAAGATTGCTCCAATCGAAATTGCCGTATGTTGTAGTAAGGTAACTCTACGGAAGAAAAGAAAATCGTATTAGTGATCCGTTGTATAAACACTAGCTGTTGAATAGCAGTTCACTAGGCAATGAAGGCTCTCTTGCCGAGTTCCCTAATAGTTCCAACTTATTACAGTTTGTGATATTCGCTAAATTGGTGAGGCCGTATTGGAATTCAGAATGGAATCCTTAACCCTTATTCTAACCTAAGAAAGTCGGGGACTGTTTTAACCCCTTCGGCTATTTAGAGTCTATCCCCTGAAGGAATTCTCTTGATTCCCTCTCACTTGCCTACAGGTCAGCTCAGGCTTGCTCACCCGTGGCTTACATTAACCCAGCATCTGCTCAGGTTCAAGGACAGAAATAGAAAAAAATCGTACCAGATTCCTGTTAATATTCTAGATATTATGAAATGAATATTTAGACTTAACGCGCTGCCCACGGGCTTACTGTACATGACTATAAAGAACATATACTGTACCTCAAGAGTAGTACAGTATAACTGTATAATCCTTGTGTTAAAATATGGGAATTACTGGCTAAGCTATACGATATCTCTACACAGCGTGTGCCTTGACATGCACAAGTTGGCGACGTTAGTAAATCGATTCCGTGAAGGAGCTGACCGAAGCTTATCATGGCAAATTCCTTAGGGAAGACGGTCATGTTATATCCGACGCTGATCGGAACCCAATCGGAACCGGTCTAACGATCCAAATGAGAGACTATTTCTTTTCTGCTGCGCTGATGTGAGAGGCTTCTGTTTGAGTGTACGTACTTTTCAGCAAACCCTGTATTAGGTCTACAAAGAAGAATCCGAAGCAAAATGATCCTTGATAGTTTCTACTCCGAACAGTGCGGACGTAACGTAGTGTACACGCCCATTTGTCCTGAAAAAGTATTTTTCAATACGTACTGTACAGTACGTATTGTAAATAATCTGATCCTATTGGATAAACTTACGAAGTGCCACCTGCGGCCGCCATCAAACAATTTATTGGCTACCGAGCGTATTGTATGTCGTGAGACCTAAGCTTGAACGTATCATTCTGCCAATAAGAAGAGCTTTCTTGTTTCCCCTAACCAATTAGTCTTAATATCCACTATTTCAGCAAACTGCTTGCGAAGATCTTCTAAAAAATTTCCCACTTCAATCACATACGTGTGTTTGCACATCTGTTATGTCTCGTAGTATTGTATTTTTCTTTTTCTTTTGGAGTAAGATCTGGATGTACATCATTCCAAATCAAAGTTTACTCCGTAGGACCTTGGTATCACAACTCAGTTCTCTGGACAATATTCCTGAAGGAGATATTTGGAACTGCTGAAAACTAAAGTCCTAAATTTCGATATCATATTTCGTGGCGACTACTCGTTTAGGTAAGGAGTGGAGAATGTTCATGCGGTTTCCTAATTTGGATAACCCCGATATGTTCCCTCATCCACCTCTGCTTACTAGTTTGTAAACTAAATTCTCATATCTTTCTGAAACCAGTCAGACCGAAAGGTTGACTATTTTAATTAGGCGGTTATGGACTATAATATGTTACAGTCCTCTTGCCTCGAAGTTTTGAGGTCTTAGGCTTGTTGTCTGCTGTTCTCAATAAGTTCACCTTATCAATCCATCATGTCGAATTTTATGCAGCATAAATCGGTGTCTTTAGTGACCATCTTTGTGTTCGGTAGTATATATGCTATTTACAGGGTCATACAGTATGGACTAGCAGCCCATCGACGGAGGGTTATCAGCCGAGAAACAGGGTGCAAGCCAGTCACATACTTCCCACACCGCGATCCAATATTCGGACTCGATGTATTCTTTGAGAACGCGAAACTTACAGTAAACGGTGGGTTGTTGGAAAAAATTGAATCACGCTATCAAAAGGTGAATGCGTGGACTTTCTCACAGTTATTTCTTGGGGAGAGGGTAGTCAGTACAGCTGAGCCGGAGAACATCAAGGCTTTGCTTGCTACGCAATTCAAGGATTTCGAGCTGCCAGCACGACGCAAGAATGTACGTACAGCTTCTCCTAATTTGTATCTTACAAATTAGGTAAACTAGCCATATTATCTACACCATATCTACTCTGCCGAAGCTTGATCATTAACCCAACTTTTAGGCATTATATCCTGTTTTTGGCCACGGAATCTTCACAACAGATGGGGGAGAATGGGAAGCATCTAGATCACTCCTTCGCCCAAACTTTGTCCGAAGGCAAGTAGGAGATCTCCAGACGTTTGAGGGACATATCACAAAGTTGATAGCTAGGATCCCAAAAGATGGATCTACTTTCGACTTGCAAGACATGTTCTTCATGCTCACACTAGATACTGCAACGGAGTTTCTCTTCGGTCACAGTACCGATGTCCTGGGGAATAGTGCCACAGAAGGCGAGAGGTTTGCAGAGGCATTCAACTATTGTACAGCAAGTATCGGATTACAAATCCGAGCTGGAAAGCTAGCTGTTCTCGTACCGGATAAAAGATTTACAGAATCCAAGGCGTATGTCCATTCATGGGTTGGAAGCTATGTCCAGAAAGCTGTGGAGATGCACAAGAGTGGAAAATCCAACAATTCGGATGGAAGATACATCTTCTTGGAGAGTTTGGCCGAGACCGGATACGACCCAGTGAAGATCCGCGACGAACTTCTGAATATTCTCCTTGCCGGCCGTGATACCACCGCAAGTCTCTTGAGTTACATGTTTGCCATTATGGCAAAAAGGCCGGATGTGTTGGCGAAGCTAAGGGAGGAGGTCAAAAAACTAGGGACCACCCCACCGTCGTTCGAGGATGTTAAAAATATGAAATACCTACAACACACGATGAACGAAAGTAAGTTATACGCACACCAAGAATCAGCTGCAAGCTAATATACACCCAGCTCTGAGATTGTATCCCATTGTGCCAGCCAACACACGTGCCGCTGTGGTTGATACCACTCTTCCCGTTGGCGGTGGTCCAGATGGCAAGTCCCCGATTTATATCGCGAAAGGAGCGGTCGTCACCTATCAAGTTCATGTGATGCACCGCCGTAAGGACTTGTACGGACCAGATGCAATGGAGTTCAAGCCGGAACGGTGGGAGCATCTCAGGCCCAGGTATGCCGATGTTGGTTCTACACTATCTATATATAATGACTGACTCATTTGGGAAATAGTTGGCAGTATCTACCATTCAACGGTGGCCCTCGGATTTGGTAAGCTACTTTGAATCGCCCTTGAGACATGCAATACTAATAAATACTAGCATCGGGCAGCAGTTTGCGTTGACCGAAGTGGCATTTACGACGATTAGGTTGCTGCAGGCCTTCAAGGGCATTGAGTGGAGAGGGCCTGAAGGGGACCTCGTAGAGATTCTTACGCTCACATCAGCAGTGCGGGGTGGGGTGATGGTGTCTCTCACACCAGCCTGAATATCAGCAAGATTGTCCTGAGAATTGGCGTTCGATAAGGCGATCTGGTTGTAAACCTGGTATACCTACATAGGTATATGCATGTTTTGTGTGTTTATGTGTGCATTCGTGTGTATCAAGGTCAGGTGGCTAACTAGAATGACTACACGAAGTTAAAGGGTCTTATAATTCGGGTCGTAATTAAAAAAGCTTACAAAACTACCATATTATCATTCATGTACAAGCCTGATTCACTCATGTACAAGCCTGATCTAGTACTGTTCTGTACTGTGCTGCATCTTGACAATATTATTGTTATGACCACACCGTAGCCAATTGCAAGGGACCTAATTTCAGTAAAAGATGCCTAGCACCGGCTGTCTTCTCTGCCGAAGCAAGACACCAGTCCCCAACCCTAAATATAGCCCGAAATGCCTTCATTCCCTGGCTAGTTATAGCTAGAGAGCGACTATCACCGGCGTAGCTCCTCGTGGCGCATCTTCGCTTTGCGGGGAGTACGGTGCCGTAGTGCATATGCAGGGCGTCATCATTTCACCCTACCGAACGACCCTGACCTGAATCTTCAAGTATAGTACAGCAGCCAAAGAGCAATGAACACGCTGGCCTCACTGTCTTTCCTGCTTCAACCACTGCCTTTTGATTTGAGAGTCCTATTGTGCTCTGAGTGTTTGATCCCCTGGTAATATTTGCGCAATTACTTCCTGGCGAAGAATTAGCAAGTAGGCAAGCTGGAGCTTGGATTTTAGATTTGGGATCTTTGCTACAAATCACCCCACCGGAAGCCAGTTAAGATGGCAGCTCCCATTGATCCCGCGACGAGGAAAAAGGTTTTGAGGGTTGTGTTTATATCTCTCCTATTGGATTTGGTATGTTGATTCTGCTTCAGGCCTTGAAGCCGTCTTCCTGCAGCTTGGGATGGTAGAATGAGTTTCGCTGATAGGCTTTATGTAGATTAGCTTTACTTTCATCCTGCCATTGTTCCCTTCACTATTGGCATATTATAGAGAGTAGGTATCTCTTCTTGCTCAAAACCTGTATGCTTATACATCGGACAGCCTGGAAGCGCCAACTCAATTCAGCTCGTCGAACAATAAGCCTTCGGTCCTTGCGCATATTCTCTCGTACCTCAATGCCTACAAAGCTTCTTTCGCAAGACCAATCGACTCAAGATATGACATCGTACTTCTTGGAGGGGCTCTAGGGAGCATGTTCTCGTACGTGTCGAGATGAAACTGCGGACTTTTGGCCAGCTCTAACCTCTAGTAGTATCCTGCAAGCAATTGCCTCTCCCATCATAGGAACCCTCTCTGATCACTACGGCCGTCGAACTGCCCTCCTCTTCAGCATGACGGGAAATATTCTCAGCGTTCTCCTCTGGGTATGCGCAACTGATTTCCGAACCTTCCTCTTTTCTCGAATCGTGGGTGGGCTCTCTGAGGGCAACGTTCAACTCGCAATCGCAATCGCAACCGATATATCAGACGAGAAGCAGAGAGGGGCTACGATGGCGCTGGTTGGCATATGCTTCAGTATAAGCTTTACATTTGGTCCTGCGCTGGGCGCGTGGTTGAGCACCATTAACTCAGTGAAGGCAAACCCTTTTGCTACTGCAGCTGGATTTTCACTATTTTTAATTGTGACGGAGACATTATATCTATATCTATGTCTACCAGAAACTTTACCCAGTAAAGTCGCATCTGCCAAGCTGGCTGCTGGTGAACCCACTACCACAAGTGGAGTAACGAAACAAACAACACGCTCCGACGGTAAAGCTACTCAAGCAAAGCTAGAACCATCAGGATCTCCCAAGAAGAGCATTACAAGAACAAATTCTCACTTTCTCCTCAATTTTACTCATCTGACGTTCTTGCTCTTCTTTTCTGGCATGGAATTTTCCCTTCCTTTTATGACCTACGACCTTTTCGGTTACACATCCGCTCGTAATGGACGATTGCTAGGTTATATGGGGCTCGTAGCATCTCTCTTGCAAGGTGGAGTTACCCGCCGCATTTCCCCACTCCTCTCCGTCCGGATTGGCGTGGTATCTTGTCTTCTTGCTCTCTTCCTCCTGGCTCGCATTAATTCCGTTGGTGGATTATACGCAGCAACCACTTTACTTGCCATCACGACGGCTACAGTAGTGACAGGCCTCAACGCCTTATCTAGTTTCGAAGCCGGAGAAGATGAGCGTGGAGGGAAACTGGGTAATTTGCGGAGCTGGGGACAGCTTGGGAGGGGAATAGGGCCATTGCTTTTCACGAGTGTGTATTGGTGGGCTGGAAGGGAGGTCGCCTACACAATTGGCGGTATGGGAGTCTTGGCTGTCAGCATGGTTGCTTTTTTTGGGTTGAAGACACCTGTTGGAACAGAAGGGAAGAAGATTAAAGATTTGAAAGTTAGCGAGGAAGTAGATTTGTAAGAGATAATTGTTGGATTGTGGTCATTTGAATGTATTATGGGTTACGAATTGGATTGGAGTACATTTGTAAAGCGCATGTATGTTGAACTGGCTGGACGTGAATTTATTAGCTAACTGAATGTGTGTAGGAAAATGAATACAAGAATAAATAGTAACAATAAGGTTTCGTGACTTTATGTTTCACAAATATCTCTTACAATACTATGATCATGGCTCTCACCAGCTCGTTCCAACCTTGAAAAGAGCGACACGTTCCGACCAGTGTCTCAATGATCATCACTCTTAGCTTTTCACCCGTCCAAGAATACTAAAACTATACAGAGCGCAATGCTCACAAAAAATCCGTGCCTTGCCTTAACCTTCGTTCCTAACGAAGCAGTAATTTGTAACGACTCCGTACCATTCTCTCCTGGCTTCTGGGATGGGGAACTTAGAACAACCGGCACTGTCATTGGACTCTTCACGATCACATACGTCACTCCTCCTATCACCGTCGTGCTCCCGGTCAGCGCCGGAAGTTTACTGTTAATAGGCACCATGGTATTCCCGGGAATGACAATTTCCAAGGTCCCTGATACCATTTCCGTACTACCAGGAAGATTTTGTAGTAAGTCACTTACCGGGATAGTTGCCATGGAAGAGACAATAACTTCAGTTGTGCCAGAAATGACGGTTGTGATACCATGGAGGGATTGCCCAGGGACCCAAGGTACGGTAGCGGTCACGGGATAGACGAATTCAGAGATTCCTCCTATCATGGTAGGGGTGCCGACGACTGGGTTTAGTTTGCCGCCGATTATGGCGGCAATGGCGGGAGCGATTTCAGGGAGGATTTCAGGGAGGATTCCGGGGCCGGGAGAGGTTGGTGGAGGTGATACTTCCCCTAAAGCAATTGGTGTTACTATTGGCTTAGGCCCGGGGAAGGCGGCTGGTGGGAAGCCGATTATAGAGGCCATGACAGATAGGAGTACGGCAACAGGTGAGGCTGACGGAGTTACCACTTCCCCTAAAGCAGTTGCTGTTGGTGCTATGAGTGATTTGGGGCTGGAAGCTGCGGCTGGTGGTAAATGGGGCGAAGGCGCAGTAGGTTGAACGTCAACGTCCAAGGTCTTTGGAATTGGAAGCGGCAACGCAGGTGATGGAGTAATGGTGATGGTGGTACTGGAAGTTAGATCTTGACCTGGGATCTCCACTTCCGGACTGTTATAAAAATTTAAACAAAATTTTTCTACCCCTGGCATACCCAAAAAACAAGACTCTACTCCAGGATACTGGCTGCTGAGCGCTGGTACTGATAATATGTGGTCAAATACAGTTTGAGGAACAGCCCCATAGCCCTCAGGCGAGTCGTTAGCAGTGAAACACCACCTTGTTTGGCTGTCAATTGCCCCCGCCGCCCCTGATGATGGCAAGTACACAAAGGGCGTGTCAAACGTAATCGTTACTCCAGTCGGCTCTGGTGGGGTAGCTATACAGGAATCAGAGGTGTGAGCCACTTCCATGTAGATTTATGAGTGTTCATAGAAGTTTTGGTTTCTATTATCTTACCTAAGGATATAGTTGAGGCACTAGTTCTTGGATAATAGGCCTGTACTTCAGGATTTAGGTTCTCCCACGTATACGAACCCGTCGTAGTATCTGTGTACCAGATACCAGCCCATACTTCCGTTGAAGCAGTGGAATAAAAAGACGAGGTTCCGCATACTACATGGCCTATGGAATCCGTTACTGGATCAACTGTGATGACTTTGACGGTGGAGTAAATATAAAAGGCTGCTGGCGAAGTTCTGGATGATCAATTTTGGTCAGCACTATCCTTGCCGAATGATATTGAAATCACCTACACAGTCACTCCAGCTGTTACAGTCTGATTGCCGTCCAGAATGGTGGTTAATTCAAAGGGTTGTGGTGCGGCATTGGGGAACAATTCGATAGGATTCACCCCCCAGTCATGGGCATATTCAAATGTTCGATTTGGTCTATAAAAGTTCGTTGTGATACTAGTCACAGTTGAGTTTGGGTAGGGTATGATATAGGTTGTTATCGAAGTCAGGATCGCCGTTGACTCCCAAGTGTCAGTCCTTCGGGACTTTTCTTTCCACCATGCTTCACTGATCACATCTTGAACAAGAAAGCAACAATGTGACGTAGTTGTAGCAGCACCATTGTTAGTACTTGTCGCTGAGCTATTCGAGTAATTTCCCGTTGGAGTTGTTAGAACTTTTGAAATCATGAGCTCGTGGAAGCCAATAACTTAGGGAATGGGTTTTACCATCTGCTTGGACAAAGTTTTTCAGAAGCAAAAATCCAGTGAAAAGGCCAGTAAGCACAACAAATAACATTATAAAGAAACTCGTCGCAGCTTCATATGAGTGACTGAAATAAAAGCCTGCTTAGCTAAAACTGTTCGCTGAGAGGTATATATGGGATACAAAAATAACTTATAACGAAGAATTATAGATGGAACTGAAGAATCCACCCATACTATGAAGCTATTAGACGGATAGCGAGCCAGTTAGAGAGGCCTGGCATACCCTAGCCTTCAATAATACTTTCATTCAACTTAACAAAGCAAGCTTAATGCAGAGCAGTTATACAACATATGGACGGACATTTTGGGTCATAAGGGGTATAAGAACAAGATCCGGAAGTGATTTGAAACAAATCAACTATTCTAATAGTTCCTGGATCCCAGGTGTCACGATATTAAACTTATAGTACCGTAGTGCACCCACATATTTCTGTCTACCCCAGTGGATTTTGATATTCTGCGGCCATGTGGCTCGGTCATCGAGCCTGTTAGACAGTCCATTCACTAGTTCGCAGGTCGTCTCCACCCATTTGGAGACTTCATTAATGCAGCATTGCAGTGATCATCGGGGAGCATTCAGGAGAGGTTTTCTGAGTGAGAAAATAAATTACTTCTGAGATGAGGATTTAAGGCTAGAATTTAGCCGTCGAACTGACTCGAGTTGTGCAGGCCCATTAGCTCACCACTGCCGCGGCATACAAGGGGAAGCACGCGCCTTGAACGGTTGAAATCGGCGGCCAATCGCCAAACCCATGTCTACCAGCTGCGCCGTACAACTTCAATATAAATATGCACTCCAAATTGTATTTTAAAGCTTTATCGTCTTAATATGTGCCGTGCTGACCGGAAAAGATGCACAGTATGCCCAAGGCAGCCCCCTCTAACCCTCCTTTAGATGTTCCTTTAATTTGTGTTATCCTGTCCTTTTTGTCTTCTCTAACATTGAAAATATCCTTCCGGTTCTACATTTCGCAGTCGTTCATCTGACGCGGCCAGCTGTCAGTTAAGCCTAGTCTCTTATCTTCCCACGTATGCTGGTCTGGCTAACTCAAAGCAAGTGCCACATCTTCCACACTTAGGAACCTTTTTCTGTCATTTATCCTTTTTATTTCACCAGAGCACCGAGTCTTCTATTAGTATTATTCCTATGAAACTTGTAATAGAATGCTTGTAATGACAGGTTTGTTACAAGAAGATGCAATTCAAGTTACTCTCGTTATTATTCCTTCCCCCACTAGTCTCGAGAGTATGTTTTCTGGTTCTTGCAAATGATATCTTGCCAAAATCAAAATCGGTACTTCAAACAGTACCAAACCCCATTGTTGTCGCTCCTAGCCAAAACTGGGAAGGGAATGATGGGTCCTGGTCATCATTCACTTTACAAGTCGGGACTCCACCTCAATATATGGACATTTTCATTTCCACCGCAGCCTGGCAAACTTTAGTTGTCGTCCCACAAGGATGCACTGCCTTTGACCCTTTGAATTGTCCTGTATTGCGTGGAGGACTTCCAAATCTATTTCAACTGAATGAATCATCGACTTGGGTAAATAACACTGCCAATTCTACCAGCAACATATATCCTCTACAAATCGGCACACCTTTTGGATATGATGGGAGAGCAGAACTTGGTTATGATACCGTGGGACTTGGTTGGCAAGGTTCTGGAGGGCCAGTCTTGCTCAATCAGACCGTTGGTGGTTTTGCTGCGAAAGATTCTTACCTGGGAATTTTTGGCCTGGCACCTAAAACAAGCAATTTTAGCAGTTTCAACAATGCCGCTCCCAGCTATCTCCAAAGCCTTCGAAACCAGTCTTTAATTCCAAGCACATCCTGGGCATACACAGCAGGGAATAAGTACCGTAAGAACCCATTCGAATGTCTTCGATATGTGAACTGACGAGATAGGTTTGAATGAGGTTCTTGGAAGTCTTACATTGGGAGGATATGACCGATCTAAATTTATTGACCATAACGTTACCTGGCAATTCAACTCGGTTGATATCATAGACCTGACAGTCCAGATTATGTCGATTACAATGACCGATTCTGTGGAAGCTTCACCTTTGCTTTCCAGTCCAATTTCAGCCTTTTTGGATTCATCCTTGCCATACATTTGGCTACCAACAGAAGCTTGCAGCTTATTTGAGAGTGGCTTTGGCCTGGAATGGGATAATACTACTGAACTCTATCTTGTCAATGATACTTTACACAGCAACCTCCAGGCTCGGAACCCCAACGTGACATTTACACTTGGTAATCTCAGTCCTGGAGTTCAAGTAAATATCACACTTCCGTATGCTGCTTTTGACCTGATAGTATCATCCCCGTTGGTGGAAGATACAAATGGAACCCGCTACTTTCCTCTGAAGCGAGCCACTAAACCTACTCAGTACACACTCGGAAGGACATTTTTCCAAGAAGCATACGTAATAGCAGACTACGATCGGCGAAATTTTTCTGTTCACCAGTGCCAGTGGATACCAAACACTGCCCAGGATATTGTCACCATATACCCGCCAATAGAGAATCAAATAAACTCGGAAACTGGTTTGTTGACTAGTTCCGGCACGTCTTCCAGGTTTTCAGATACGGATATTATTGGATTGGTGGTTGGATTGCTAGCTGCAGTAGTCTCCTTAGCCTTGCTATATTTCTTCTACCTCAGACCACGCCATCGTGCAGCCGCTGCCTCTAAGTTAGCCAAGGAGCCAGAAAACCGGCATCCTATAGAAAGAGATACTTTCAGAAAGGCAGAGTTGGATTCTACATCCCTAGAAATTCACGAAATGGAAGGGAAGAAAAATCAATGGATTGTTGAGTCTGACGCTCAAGAAGTGAAAATTTTTGAGCTTCCGGCGAGGGAGGAGGTGGCAGCTGAGCTTAAAGGCGTGAATGATGGAGCAGCTGAGATGTTGGTTGAACCCCCTGAGCTAGGAGGGAATGATTGTCGAACCGAGAGGTATAATTCAGATACAATTGGGAAAGAAAATCCGAATAGAGAAGAGGAACAAAGAGAGGAGAAGTTAAGATATAGCTGGAGCCCAGTTACACAGATGGAATCCGTGGATGAGAAAATGGACATAGTCAGTCCGATATCGAGTGGAGATTCATCTCCGTCACAATCCCCAAGAGACCGCTTATCCAGATGGATGGAGAAAAAGAGTCGGCGGCCAAGGCACAGCATAAGTTCTGCTGGGGAAGAGTCAGCTGCTAATTGAAACAAGTTCGGTCCGAAAGAACCGAGAACTCCATCTAAACCTGTTGGCATCAAAGTTTCCCTTAATGGAAGTGAATAAGGAAATCCATCCAATAATACCGAAGCCGCAATTAGACTTTACTGCTTCTATCGGCCACCCACTCACCTGAATGTGGTTTATGATGGCCGTAGGCTTGGAGAGGACTGGGTGTGAAATTAATACTTATTCATCGAAATTCAAAACTTTGGGAGAAGGAGGAGGAGTTTTGATGTCGTGTAAAATGCCTAAATTGGCTTTTACTAGTTAGTACTCGAGTGACCAACTCGGCAACCAGAGAAGTTTCCGCAAGCCGCACAGCCAAGAATCTGGGATCTTCAATCCACAACCCTAACACTCCTCAATCCTACTAGGAAGATATGTTTCTGTCCTTCTAATATGGTAGAAATTATCAGAGGCACCTTTCTTCTTGTGTACTCACGCTGCACACTTTTATATCGGAGTTTAGAGGCGAGGCAAATGACAAAGTCAAAAGGTAGAAAGGCTATTAGCATTTCACTGCTTATGTTTCAGCGTATATTTAGCTTGGACCCAACTACAGAAATATATAATGTTCATCTCGTCTTCACAAGAAAATAACAGCTCCATGGCTTATGATTATTTTGCAATTGAATGACGATGGAAAACAAGTAGAAGAATTTTGGAGAAGTTGATATATGTTTGCATAAATTTGAAGGAGAGGAAGGATTATGGATGAAGAGTTCGAAATCATATAAGTCCAAATATTGAATAGAGAAATGCACCGACCAAATATTACAATGTGATGTGACAGAATTTGTCCTGAAGCTAAAACTTGGTTCTTTGCAACTCCTCCTTTGTGGTTTCCGGATATAGGCTAGTGGTTCGCTTATCGTTTTAGTCTGCCCATGTCAAAATGAACTTCACGATTTGACATCAACTTTCTTTCATCATCAACATCAACATCAATTTTCTGCATCAACCCCGACAACTGTGAGAATCTATATCCCGAGGGTTCCCTTTGCCAGCAGATAACGAGCAGAGATATTGTGTACTTCCTTAAAGAGATGCCTTATCGAGTTGGTAAGTCAGGGGTTCGCTTATTTAGACGACATTTTAAGCTTCAACTATTAGAGATTCTTGCAAGTTCTTTTATCTCTAACTCTTACAACCTCACCTCATTTAGCAGATATAATCTGCAACAAATCTAGTTTTCAAGCAAAAAACTCATCTTTCCATAGAAGAAGCGGAGTGAACTATATGACCACTTAGTGACTCTGCTCTTTTAGAAACAGCCTCATCAGGACGGGCCGTGTGCCGGGCGACAGAATGCAAAACTGAGGGTATCAAGATTGAAAAAGATGCACTCCGCCTAGGGTCATGGGTAGATTTTGGGGATAGAGCATCTTGGACTTGGAAACACTGGCAAGTGACCCCTCTTGACTTCCCTAGTGCCGCATCTTTCTACACCTGTCTGCTTGTTTCCTACTTCGTCTAATGATTTGATAGGGGATGTGTCACGGGGAAGCAGATAAAAAACCTTCAGACATCTCTCCAAGATCCTGAAACTGGGGAATATGATTGGGATAGTCTTGATGGATATAGCAGTGGTGATAAAAACAGCCTTGACAAGCATCCTGATCTTCAAGAAAAAGTTCGACGCGCCATCTCCCAAGGATTCATTGACCCAGAAGATTTTAATGGAGTATGTATGACTTATTTTTGCACTATTTTCTACTCTTATCTTGATACCCTGCTCATTTCAACGGTTTTCTTTTTATTTTCTTGTTACCCCTTCCTTCCCCCTTATACTATCTTCCTCATAACCCGTGCTTCTAAACTGATCTCTACTATATGTACTGATAGATATATATAGGACCCAGAGATGAACAAACCTGGAGCAGTTGGACTCCGTACCCCTGCATCGAAGAAGAAGATAAGAGAGGAAGAAAAAGAGATGAAGAGATTAGAGGGAGAACTGGACGCTGCCCTAGCTGAGCAAGCCAGTGCAGACGCTAAGGTAGCAGCGATTCAAAAACTGATTCAGGAAATTAAGACAGGTCAACAAACATCAACTGCTCCTGAGCCAAAAGCAGAAGCTGGAGCCTCCAAAGCAAAGAAAGGCTCTGCGAAAGCGAAGAAGGAAGCTGACGACGGTGCTGATGTCAAACCAGTGGCGAAGAAATCACGAGCTAAGAAAGTCAAAGAAGAAGAGGAGGAGCTGGATGAGAGTGATAATGAGCCGGTCACGCCTACACCAGCCAAAAGACAGCGAGCCAAGAAGATACCAAAGCAGGAAGCAGATGAGCTCTCTGTCGATAATAGTAAGGGCGAAGTTAAAGCTCCTCCATCCAAGAAGTATGGAAAAAGATCTATCAAAGAAGAAGATGGTGACGAGCTCAGTCTATCTGATGTCAAGCCAGTAGCTAAGCGGTCCCGTAAAATGAAGAGCGAAGCTAAACTCAAAATGGATCCTGAGGCCAAGGAGACCAAAATCAAAAACGATCCGGAACTTGATGAGGACGAAGCTGAAGTTTCAGCAATCAAGAGTGAGAATTAGAGCTGCTTCCATTCGTTTTTGAATACCTACATCGTTTCGATTTCTCGAGCTCCTTCAACATGGCGTTAATTTGCATGGCGTTCGCGGTCAATACAAATGTATACGGAGCGGCAAAGGACAGGGAAAATTGCTATGTATAACTTTTCAAAAGTGTCGGTTATAATGGCTCTTCTGGCTAGATTGACAATGAACTAAAATGATATTATTGCACGGACAATTGCACTACACAAGTTTTATGCTCGTTTGAGCCCTGGCCAGAGATATATGCTATTATTTGTGAGGAAGCGCTACGAAATGTCCCACTCTCCTGCTTCTATGATTTTATCAATCACATCTGCCGCCTCAAATACCATTTACTTCCCTGCATTTTCCACGACCTCCTCAAAACTTTTGATCACAATCCCCTCCCCATCTCCCCATTCAGCCCCCGCACTTTCATCCCTATCAAAACCAATCCATTCATACATCCCCTCGCCCTTTATTCTCTTGTCGGGGAACTCCTTCTCCTTGGCCCATACCCGGTTGAAATCATTCGTAGAGCTATCAATGGCGTACTCGATCTCCTCCTTCCCCGTAGCCTCGCCGCGCATCCATTCCCAGACCAGTCTGACTCTCACGCCAGAGGCGGCCGTTTGCTTTGCTGATGCAAAAGGGGTTTGGGCGCTGAGCGGCCGCACGGAGATGGTGAGTTGTTTGCTTTTCTTGGCCGTGGGGAAGAATTTCTTCGCGGCGTTGGGTTGGACTGCTCGGACCCAGGACTCGGATAGGTAAGGTTCAGTGCCTAAAGTGGGAAGAGGTGCTATGGAGACGGCGAGTGCGCACGAAGTGGCATAGTGGATGTAGTCCCTTAGTGCGGGGTAGGAAGTCATAAACGGAGGAGCAGGACAGATTTTTTGGAGGATCGAATCATTCAAGGAGAGTAGGAAGGTACTGCACACGGGCATCTGTGCTGTCCGTGCTACTATCGTGATTGAAATTGAGTCTGAGATGGAAAACATTGCCATGGACTCGAGCCTTTCTGTCAGAGACGACACCGTGCGTTCTGCGATGGTGATCCGGGCAGTTGGGCTATAGGGATTCGATTTGATCGAGTACGTTGGGTTCAGTGAGGCAGATTTCAAAGCATGGCAAAGGGGCCGAAGAAGACTGTGCAGATCTGCAATATTTTCCTGGTGCTTAAGTCGTGCGAGAAGAGCTCGAAGAAGAGTATACGGTGCTGGCGTACGCTTTTGCGATGAAACTGGAGGTGGCGGTTGGCAGCGTCTGCGATGATTTTGCCGGTGTGCATAACTGAGAAGAAGATGTAGGGAAATTAAAACTGCTTCTGCGATGGCATCATCAACGCCAGGTGATGAAATGCTGTCTTCTAGTGGCACAAGATCTAGGACCACGGTTTTTGTCGCTGTCAATGGGCACGTGAGAGTATCCCCGCTGGACTGAGCGCCCATAGAAACCAGCGAACGTGCTTCGCGGTTCAATTCCTGCCATAGTTCCTCTGAAAATATGGTATTACGCGCTTGGAGAATCAAGGCTTCGGCTGGCGCATTTTCGACAGCGGGTTTTGGGATTGTGGACGTTCCGGTGACGGTATTCCCAACTCGAATGCGGACTCGTAAACATTGTGGCTCTAAACTTGCCACCCCCTGATCCAAAGATATGGTTCCATCCGGATTTCGTCGAAGGGCTGCCAAGCTGCGATTTCTAAACGCCGGAGAAGCTGTTGCACATTAGAGGATGGTTAGAACAGATGTAGGCCAACTCACCTTCAGAAAATCCGAATCGAACACCCAATATATGTTTTTCGTTTGGTAATCGACAAACCGCCCAGCCCTTTTCATTAACGGCCAGAACCTGTTCCCAATACTTTGTTTCGAGTTCGATTTCCTTCTCCAGCCGCGTTGCTGACGCCAAAATAGAATCGACCGTCTTATTCAAGCTCTGGAGTTTCCAACCTTTTGCAATTTGCTTATTGTCCTGTTTTTCTGCAGCGGAGATCTTTGGGGCATGCAGTTTATCAGCACCCAAGGTTCCCGTTCCTACCAGTTCTCGGAGGGCGGGTGACATGGACACGCCGGCTTGGACTGGCGCGTCTTTGGACAAAAGCAGAGAGAGGAAATCCAGGGCGAACATTGCAGATTGATGAGCTTGCCTGCAACTCTGTCAGTATTGGCGCATACTCTTTACTCTCCCGGGGCAGAATACATACTCAATTTGCCCTATGATTTCTTCCCTTGCCGTCGTGAGCTCTTTGGCCCGGTCTGTCTCCTCATCTTCATCCTCCTCACTGGAGCCATTTTCCTCTTCGCCTTCATTCTCAGATTCAGCGATCTCCTCTCGCAGACTCTCCTCTGTCAGGTTCAAAAAGCCACCACGTTCGGAGTTGATGCGCTTGATGATGGTTTCTAAAGAGTTCGGGTCGCCGCTCGAGGGCTGGGCTCTGAGGGAAATTGGAAATTCGGAGGGAAGAGAGCCCATTGTGGTGGTTGATCTTTACGTGCAATAGATAATTGTGATGTACGTCGAGATGTCGGGCTCTGGTGGTTTTATTGTTCTAGTTGTTGGTCTCAATGGACAACGAACGTGATGTTAATTTTTTGACGAGGGATTTGTACAACCACTGCAGAAAAGATTGCCATCCGCATTCGCTAATAACTAGATAGAATACATGCCCCTGCTCAAATATTCCATACGCTATAATGCTGCATGTCATCCGGTGTGAGTGCTGCCGTAGTGTTTTGGAGATGGCGTTTGCATTGAGGTTGTTGATATATGATTCCTGAGCAGAGAAGGCAGAGGAAGTCGGGAGGCTGTACCGAGATTGTACTGTAGATGTAGAGCAATTAGAGTGAACAGCAGCAGCAGCGTTATCATAAGCGAAAGGACAAAGCACCAAGCAACGCATCATCATCATGCAACACGGCAAGCTTCCAGGTGCATGGTGGGATTGGCCTATGAAGAAATTGTTTGCCAACCTGATCATTCGATATTTTCTTTTTCTTTTCTTTTCTTAGAAAAAATCTTAGCTGATGACCACCGGCACATTCTGTCACCCCGCTCCCCCCCCCCCATTCTCTGCTGTGCCTTAGCCCTCCACCACCCCTCCACCCCACCATCATGAATTCAGGGTTTTGCTTAAAATTTTATACCACCAACCACTACTATTGGCTCTTGGCCTGGGCAAGGCTGTTCTGTTCCTCGGAGCCTGGCCTTATGATCTGATCGGGCCATTACTTCATTCATTCCACCACGACGTCGTCTCGGCTGCGATAAGGAAATGCGGCGAGCAGCTGCAGCCCTTTCCACTTGGCGTGAGCGATAAAGCTCTGCTTGACCCACTCCTCAGCTGTTGCTTTTTAAACAACTCAATCCTCATCATCAATCTTTCTTGCAAAGGAAAAAAACACCTCAACTCCCGGCTCTCCCTCCCCCCTCCCCTCCTATTCCTCCTCCATCTGCAAGAGAGAAATCTCTGCTTTTCTTGTCCTTTTCTTTCGTTGTCTGCTGCTATATCTTGGGCCTCCAGACTTTCCCCTCTGATAACCCCTCTTCTTATTCTTTCTCCCTCAACAAAACCAATCATGGTCCAACCTCACCCCCCACCTCCCCTTGAGGGAAAGAAACGACGCATCGCCATGATGACGAGTGGCGGAGACTCTCCCGGAATGAACGGGGCCATTCGAGCGGTGATCCGAACGACCATTGAGAGGGGCTGCGAGGCCTATTGTATCTACGAGGGATATGAAGGTCTTGTTCAAGGCAAGAACTTCATACGCAAGTGCGAATGGGCTGACGTGCGAGGCTGGCTCTCCGAAGGGGGAACCCTGATCGGCACAGCAAGATGTATGGCTTTCTATGAGCGGCCGGGAAGATTGAAAGCAGCCAAGAATATGATTTTGAATGGCATCGATGCTCTGATCATCTGTGGAGGTGATGGCTCTTTAACTGGTGCCGACAAATTCCGTGCCGAATGGCCTGGTTTGCTTCAGGAATTGGTGGACACCAACGAATTGACAGCTGATCAGATCCTGCCGTTTAAGTATTTGAATATTGTTGGCCTCGTCGGTTCCATTGACAACGATATGTCCGGGACTGATGCAACGATAGGCTGCTACTCGGCTTTGAGCAGGATCTGCGAGATGGTTGATTATATCGAAGCCACGGCGTCGTCACATTCTCGAGCTTTTGTTATTGAAGTTATGGGAAGGCATTGCGGCTGGCTGGCTCTCATGGCCGGTGTGGCAACTGGTGCAGATTTTGTCTTCATTCCCGAAAAGCCCCGAGCAGGGAATTGGAGGGATGAGATGTGTATGATTGTAAAAAGGGTATGTTCTGAAGTCTCTGAAGTCTTATCAAGGAGCGTCAAAGCTGAAAATTTGATAGCACCGAGAAATTGGAAAGAGAAAGACAATTGTCATTGTGGCCGAAGGTGCCCATGACCAAGACGGTAAAAAGATTTCCCCAGACATGATCAAGGAGCTTCTGGCCGATAAAAGTGGACTCGCACTGGATACACGTATCACCACTCTTGGTCATGTACAGCGAGGAGGGACAGCCTGTGCTTATGACCGTTATCTTTCAACTTTACAAGGTATCGAAGCTGTAAATGCAGTCCTCGATGCCACACCAGAGACGCCAACACCGTTTATCGCCATCAATGAGAACAAGATTACCCGCAAACCATTAGTTCAGGCTGTACTTGATACAAAAGAGGTTGCCAAAGCTATTGAAGCTCATGATTTTGATAAGGCCATGAGCTTAAGGGATACCGAGTTCTCAGATATCTATGAATCCTATATGACAACAACCGCAACTGACCTCAACGATTCGATGAGACTTCCACCCCAGAAGGTAAGCAGTCTTTTCCAATTAGGCAATCCTTATGCTCATTGATTTAGCACATGAGAATTGCAATCGTTCATGTTGGTGCACCGGCAGGAGGAGTAAATGCAGCAACTCGCGCTGCTGTAGCATACTGCCTTACCCGTGGACACACTCCAATTGCTATCCACAATGGATTTGCCGGCTTTGCTCGCCATCATGATGATTCTCCTTTAGGCTCGGTCCGAGAATTCGATTGGTTGGAAGTTGATGGCTGGGCGAGCAAGGGAGGTTCAGAAATCGGTATGAATCGTGAACTTCCCTCCGAATCGGGCATTGATCTCCTGGCGGAACTCTTCAAGAAATATAAAATCGATGGTCTCTTTATCATTGGTGGATTTGAAGGATTTCACGCCCTTTCTCAACTACGAGCTGCACGAGAGAAGTATTCTTCCTTTTGCATTCCAATGACGTTACTCCCTGCGACAATCTCGAACAATGTTCCTGGAACAGAATACTCTCTCGGCTCAGACACTTGCTTGAACGAACTCGTCCGTTACTGCGATACGATTAAACAATCGGCGTCTGCATCCCGACGACGAGTCTTTGTTATCGAAACCCAAGGAGGCCGGTCAGGTTACATTGCAACTCTCGCAGGTCTGGCTGTCGGAGCTGTAGCCGTTTACACCCCAGAAGAAGGTATCGGAATTGATATGCTTGCTGCAGACATTAATCACCTGAAACAGGTTTTCAAAGAGGACTCTGGACAATCAAGGGCAGGAAGACTTATTCTTGTTAATGAGAAAGCATCAAAAGTCTACCACGCCAAACTCATCGCCGACATGATCCGCGAGGAGGCTTCGAATAGATTTGAATCTCGCGACAGTATCCCGGGCCACGTCCAACAAGGTGGTACTCCTTCCCCAATGGACCGAACCCGTGCTGTTCGATTGGCTATCAAGTGTATTGAGCATCTAGAAAAGTACGAGGATAGAGCCGACGCCACGATCTTGAGCGACCCACAAAGTAGTACCGTCATTGGTATCAAAGGTGCCAGTGTGGTCTTCACTTCAATGGAAGATGTTGAGACGCATGACACAGACTGGCCAAACCGCCGACCAAAGAATGAATTTTGGCTGGGCTTGAGAAAAGTTGTTGATAGCCTCAGTGGAAGACCCGAAGTCCCCAGGCCAGAGAGTCCGCTTGTTGGCTGGAAGGCGAAGGATAATAAACGTGGTCTTATTTGAGTTGCATGGGTGATGATGAATGATAATGGGCAGGTTGGTACATATCAGCATACGGGTATTTCCTCTCTTTTATGAGAATGATGGGATTAGAAGGGGTTGGATTAGGTTGGGTTAGGAAAGCAGGATGGTTGAGGCTTGTACCGTACCTCTTGGTCTCTGTTCAGTGCTCAAACAATGGAGACGGTGCTTCCAATCTGGAGAATTAGCCAAACCTAGAAACCTGCCTACCGTCTTGAACGCCGTCTCCACTATATTGCAAAAGTAGATCTTGGCAAAAGAGCCTCGAGATTTAGCAAGCAAATCTAGAAATACTTCTTTCGAAGATCCTTCAAATATTAAAAAAATATTCCTCGTTCATCAATTTGTGGGATATTACAAGTGTTTATCTATATAAATATCAAGTAGCCAATATCTCTGGTATACCAATTTCAAACTAACACACAGTTTCAACCTCGTGATACCCACATCCGCATAATGATGTTTCCCTTGGGGGTTTCCTGTATTCGCCTCGCACTATAGTCCCGAGGCCCAGAAATCTTAACCGCACTTATAGATGGATAACTCAAGTACTAGACATAGGATGTTTCTCGAATAAATTATTGACTCTCTCTACCAAATCCTCTTCCACCTCTCCCCCCCCCTTCTCTGGCTTTCTCTCCACTCTCGCCTTCATCAGCTCCGCCAGCTCGTCCAGCAACTCCACCGTCTCGGTTGGGCTAGCTATCCATGCCGTCGTTCCCACCACCCTGGCCTTAAAGTCATTACTTCCGGCGCTGAGGAATTGGTCGCCGACGTGCAGCGTACGGTCGCCTCTGATGCTCTCACTGCTGGGATTTCCAGTCCTGCTCGCAGGCGGGGAAGAAAAGGAAGCGGAGCCGAAATAGTTCTGGCAAACCAACACGCCCCAGCTCTTGTCCCCGATGTCGATAAACACGTCGTTACCGCCGTTGAAGGCGCAAAACGGCAGCATCTTGCCCACCTCGCTCATCTCGAGTTTCTTCTGCACGACAAGTACCGTCTCCTCGAGAGATTCGCGCGGGAATCTGTAACCTGGCACCGCGGGGATGATGCCAACGGCACGCTCCTTGCGGAGGATGGTCGCTGGAAGCGAGAGGTTGGTGACGCATTCGCGCAGGGAAGATTCTGCCAGATCGAGAAGTGTGGTTATGGTGGGTTGCGTCCATGTAGACATACTAGGGAGGATCCAAGAGCGTCGGGGGAGGTGCGAGAGCAGGAAAGGGGAGGTGGGACAATAGGTGAAGAGAAAGTTGGATTCGCCGCCTGTGAGATGGGTATTTGTTAGACCTGTTGTTGTCGAACTCACATGTACAGGAGGTTCTTCTTACCCATGACTATGATGTTTTGTTTTTGGCTCGGTTTGAGATTGGGGGCGGCCTTTATAGCTTCGAGCAAGCCGTGGAGTCTCCCATAATACCTTTCCGCCTCTGTATAGCCAGCGGCCGTGACGATTCCAATTTTTGTGTCATGGCTCATGAGGTCTGGAGTTAAATTAACAGAGTTCTAACAGTAGTAAATAACAACTACAAAATATCACTCACGAATAATCCTTTGAATAACCGGATTCGAAGGTTCTAAGCTCATTCCATCGTCATAACTAGAGTTAAATGAATTAGGAACGTCCTAGAATGTCTGAAGGGATTTCTTACAGAGTCACGTCACCATCGAAGGTTGCCAAATCCAAGGGACCAGTTGCCGTAACTCCCATGAGCTGAGCGGTATTGAGGATGAGACGAATATCGTTGAAGGAGGGTGGCACAAACCGTCTGGACGAGATGAATCGTGTCCTATCTTGGTATCTGAAAGCATCTGCAAGAGGAAGTCTCGTGAAAAAGGTTCCCACACTGGGTACAAGGAGCTTCAGTTTGGATTGGCCATGAAGTCCAACGTCTTGATGGGCGACTAAAACAGGTTAGGAATGGTTCAAAAAGCTGTAGAATGCTCATTCACGACGGCATATATCTAATTCTGAGGACTTCCTAGAGAACTGTTCTAACACTTCGGGCCGCTCCAAAATTAATTGCAGTAGCTCAGCGACTCTAAATAGTCTCTCTTCCAAAAATTTTACGGAGAATTAAATCAATAGCTCAAAAGAAGAGTGCTCCTATGCACTCAGTGCCTTACTGTGATCATCAATCATGTTCTCAACATCCTGCATAATCTCGGCATATCGTCGATGGGCATGCTCGGCCATCTGTTCCACGGAATGAGACCTGTTCTCGAACACTCCTGTAGGCTGTGAATGCAACACGAAAGGGACTGCTAGTAGTCCCTTGATCCATTCTAGATTTCAGTTAGCCATCTTAAAAGGAAAAATTGAAATTTTTTGTTGAATTCTCCGAACCTTGTCGAATCCCTTCAACAACCTAAATCCGGGTTCAATAAGGAAGGGTTAATACCTATAAACTGATCTCTTCTATGTGTCTTCAACGCATCTATATACTATGAGCCATTACACTTCTTCAATTCTCAATTGAGAGAAGTGACACTCACACTCAACACGATATCTGGTCGTCATGTTGAAGCAGCCTTCCTATTTGGAAAACATCCACTCGAGATAGCTTTATCAGATTACGTGTAGTTCGATATCGCTATTAGCTTTAGCAAGGTTGGATATATTCTGCCTGAACCCCCAATGATGATGATGTATGTGGGGAAGAGTTTGGAGCTGGTGGGGATGAAGTCACAGCTAACTGGCTTCACCGCCCGCGATTGCGAATACATCCTGGTCAATGCTGATATTTGGCGGCCAAGAATGGGGAAAAGGCTATATTCATTGTATCTAGTCCAGCTTTGACATTTAAGTCCTTTTATCTTGCTCTCACAGTTTGTGCTTCAAAGCTTGTGCTCTCCTTCATTGACCAATTCGAAAAATAGACAGAGGAAGATCAGCAACATGAAAGAAAACTACACACACCTATACCCGAACGAGCAAGTCTCGACGGCGGTTGGTGATTACTCTTTCGAACACTCAACGAAACTGCCAAAATACATTACGGACTATCATGCGTGGGGAAGTGCTTCTCAAGAGAAGGCAAACTATATGATCTCGCCATTCCAGGCACAGTTTCAAATCTGGATGGCGAAAGCTGTCGGTGCGAAGAGGGGTACGTTTGATATTACCCCGCACCTTTGATATTCTGCAGAAACATGGTGTTTTTGTCATACCTACGTACAATATACTTGTACACGTTGGAAGTCCACATTGAGATTTCTATAGGTCCGGTTATGTGCATAGATTTCAACCCTTATTCTCTTTGTCTCTGTATCACATTATACTCGTTTGCGCCATCTCCCTCCCCATGTCTAGAATCGGCTCTTACTAGTTCCGACTGATATTCCATATCCTTTTCGTTGTATTAAGAATCCAGCTGATATTTAATTCTCCTCTTTAGTTCTTGAAATTGGCGCCTTCATTGGCTTTTCAACAATGTGTTGGGCCCATGCAGTTGGCCCCTCAGGACATGTGACAACGCTCGAGTTCTCCCCTGAATACGCTCAAATCGCAAAGGAAGGCTTCGAGGAAAACGGAGTTAAGAACATCGATATTATCGTTGGTGATGCAAAAGAGTCGTACGTTTTTTGTCTCTGCTTCTTTTTTTGTGTCCTTTCCTAGCCCCTTTACGTGACAGGCCCAGCAATACCTCCTCATTATTGTTTGGCTTTCTGGGCATTTTGGGAGTAACGAAGTTACAAAGATGCTGATATTGGGTCTCCAGACTTAAAAATCTGCCTTCGACTATCACTGAACCTTACGACTTAATATTTATTGACGCCGATAAAATCTCCTACCCTACTTATCTGTCTCTGATCCTCTCCCTCTCCTCTCCCTCCTCTAAAACGCGTATCCTCCGCACTGGTGGCATAATTTTGGCAGACAATATCTTGCGACGTGGGTTGATCGCCGATTCCAGTGATGCAAATCCATGGGCCGCAGGACATAAGCAACAGTTATGGAAAGATATGTGGAAACAGGAGGATATGAACGCCCTGGATGAATTTAATAAGAATTTGGTAGGGGATGCCAGATTAGAGACATTCTTGATGCCCATGTTTGACGGGTTAGGTTGCGCTAAATTGATTGATTAGTACTAACACCCTTTAAGCACTTGCTCTTTCTCTCTTTGTCTATTTTTGTAACTACTTCTAATTTGATGTATGATAACCCTTCCGCTTAGCGGGTGGCTTGAAACTTGTAATTCACAGGCTTATGGCCTTCTGAAAATTTCCTATGTTTAGACTTTTCATCTAGCATGTCAATTCACTTACCTACTTCTGCTTCCGCGTTATTTCTAAGTCTATTCTGCTAAGCAGTTGGGATGGCTTATTTCTGGTTCTTTCCTACCTTAGGTAGTTTTATCAATATATACAACTTAACCCAATTGACTTATTGTACATGGCTAACATACTCTATGGTTCTAATGTGGAGAAATTCAGGTTTCTGTACCTACAGTATTTGCGCATACATTGCATCATATCCCTTTCCAATCCAGCCTTCCGCTCTTCCTCCCCTTGCAACTACCCCAAACCCACCAGCCATCCATAACCATGCGAACGCAACACTGAGTCCATTAATCACCCACCACCTCGTCTTAGCTTTCTTACTACTGCCTACAGGCATCCAACCATTCCATCTCGCAGCGCCCCAAACAAAATGTCCCGCGGCAATACTGACAAGCGTCATATACCCTAATCGCGACACGACCGGATGCATCGCAAAACCATGACTTACAAACCCCAAACCCACACCAGAAGAACCGCCCTCGTATATAAACGGCAGTAGTCGATTTATCAACGCGTGTCCGGCCACCAATGGCAGGAGAATAAACCCCGAAATACTAGACCAGGATACAGCAGGCCAGACTTTCAAATGTCTCTGGAGCCTTGCAGAGATCGAGAGGTTGGAGGCTCCATAGCGAGCGAGGTTCGCGTTGCGCCTGTGGATTCGAAGAGCGAAGCCTGAGAGGACGTGTGTTGCGATCGGGAGGGTAATGAGTAAAGGCTCGAGTGGAAAAGTTTGGTAGAATGGGCGAGTAAGCAAGAGGTATGGTTCTGAGGCAGGGACAGAACGCGTAATGAGCGGGATTATGGAGGTGTTCGCTAGGTGGATGGAGGTGAAGACAGTGAAAGCATAGGAGGAGTATTTTTGTAAGCGGGTTACTGGGGACGATTAGCTAAAATCTTGACTGAGGGAGGAGAATCTACAGTAGTATACGGAACTATGTCCACCTCCACTTAGGCCGACAGTTGAGGATTTTGGTGGGGGCGCGGGGAGCTCTGGGAGCTGTTTCTCGAGGTCAGGAGTGTCGATAGGAGATGGTTCGAGCTGTTCAAGTGATGCGAGAGTCTCCTGAGACGCAGTCGAGTCTCTGTGGTCCATAGTGCTGTGAAGATTCAATTTTGTGATCTCTGCACTCTCGAGACGTGTTCATCATAAGGATGCATAAGTGTTCGGTGTCTGAAGTATACCCGTACCCCCGACACCCGATCCGATATGTGCACGGACCACAGCTTAATCCCTTATTGCCCGATTTCCTTTAATGATCAACTTCTGAGAAAAGTGACGGCAAAGCACTACTCACAGAACCCGCCAAAATGCCACCAGTAAGCTCAGCTCGGCTCTTCTCTTTTGAAAATTCTCTGTCAATAAATACTAACTATGTTCTCAGCGCGGCTTTACAAACCCCACTCCCAAGACGGAAAGTGCTCGAGAAGCAGTGAAATCGTTCTACTGTATGCAGTTCCCAACCAGCATGTCACGACTTATTAACGATGACCAGGCGAGCTATGTAGCAAAGGCTATGCTCGAATGAACGAGTATGAAGCTCACCTATCCTCATACGATCACTCGCATAAACAGCGACTCAAGGATATGCGCCAACTATCCCGAGACCCTCTTGCCTCGACCAAGGCACGGAAGGCTGAAGCAAAGGCGAATTCGCAGTCCGGACTTATTTCAATAAAAATAGGCGGAGATTCCGGAAGCAGTAGTACAGGGGGTGGTTTTAAAAAAGGGGGGTTCAAGAAAGCTGGCTTCAAGAGTGCGTTTGCCTCTGTGGATAGTAAGCCAGTGAAGGAAGAAGCGAGTGGTGAAGAGGTAGTTCCGAAACCTGCTCCAGGGACGAAGGTTGTGGACGCAGCTGGAGAAGATGAAAGTGATACCGATGATGAGGGTTACGAGATGTATGATCCACGGCACCCTACGGACTGAATTACTCGAGAATGGAAACCGCAAAATCAATAGTGTGGCAGTGAAGTGCTTAAGGAAGCTCCTGAAAGTCTATAAGAGTAAAGCTTCCGGTTTGAATAAGACCTCGCATGAATCTTGATCAGTGGATGCTTCTGGTAGAGATGCCTATCTCTCAAATTGGTCTGGATTCTTCCACCGCCAAATGCAAAAGTAAGAAGGGTTGAAGTACCCACAACAGGGCATTTTGAGAGCACTTTTTACAAACCACAAACACTCTTGTTTGATCCAAGAATTGGCTTGGATGTTAATTGTGAATATGATACCTTGCCGGAGTGGCTTGCAATAGAAAGAGAACTCCAAAATCACTAGAAATTTTGGTTCTGGTTCCTGTATTTGATAGAGAGAATTATCAAATATCATTTTAGAGATAGGAGCTTATTAAAACCTACGATAACCAGCCATTTTTCCCATTGTAACTACGAAAGAAATCATAAATTTATTTGAATATACTTAGACGTGGACATCGAAGAGCCGTTCGGTTTACTGATATTTCCCGCTGCATCTTCTGAGAAGCAAACGTACCGTAGTAACTTTAACATCCCGAAAATCCGAGACTGGCTATACATTTGCTCTACCTTCTTCTAATGCAGAATATCACATCAAATTGGCTATCTCGGGAGTATGCATACGAATCATGCACTGCTGGCGCGAATAGAAGTTCAGATTCCATCATCTCGAAACTCCTCAATTTCTCCGCATCGAATTTACGAATATAAGCCTCATGGAGAAGAAGTATCAGTTACTGTAAAGCATATCAAAAGAGAATGTTTTGGACGAAGCAAAGCTGCGTGTGTTGGGGAATTCCGTAGGTCCCGGACCAGGTCAAGGATGGGTTAGCGTGGTCTCATCGGCCAACGGATTCTGAATTTTGATGGCGCGAAGTGTACAAAGAAAGACAGCTCCCAACCAAGCTCGCGAGGATTTATTTCTGACAACTTCTCCATTCAATCCTCCAACCTCAACTCGCCCTTTTTCTTTCGTTCTGCTGGGGTCGCATATTAAGATGTCACGATTACTGCGCCCAGCTTGTCGATTCGTATCGTCCTCAACTGCCCGCCCCGTAGCTGTCCGATCTGCTTCGCAAGCTTTTATCCGGGTCCCAGCGATTGCACAAGCAAGGGGATATGCGAAGGAGAGCGGTGTCAAGGAATATACGGTTCGAGATGCTTTGAACGAGGCTCTTGCAGAGGAATTGGAATCGAATCCCAAGGTCTTCATTCTCGGCGAAGAGGTTGCACAGTATAATGGCGCATACAAAGTTACCAAGGGTTTATTAGATCGATTTGGAGACAAGAGAGTCATTGACAGTCCAATCACTGAATCTGGATTCTGTGGTTTGACCGTTGGTGCAGCATTGGCCGGTTTACATCCTGTTGTAAGTTCCTCATTCCTGAAGATGAACCATTTCTAATACTCGGTTGGGAATATAGTGCGAGTTCATGACCTTCAATTTCGCCATGCAAGCAATTGATCAAATCGTAAACTCTGCTGCCAAGACTCACTACATGTCTGGTGGCATTCAGCCCTGCAATATCACCTTCCGCGGCCCCAACGGATTCGCAGCTGGTGTTGCAGCACAACATTCACAAGATTATTCAGCTTGGTATGGAAGCATACCCGGTCTGAAGGTTGTCAGCCCCTGGAGTGCGGAAGATGCCAAAGGTTTATTAAAGGCAGCTATCAGAGATCCCAATCCAGTCTGTGTCCTTGAAAACGAATTGCTTTATGGCCAAAGCTTCCCGATGAGCGAGGCCGCCCAAAAAGATGATTTCGTTATCCCCTTCGGCAAGGCAAAGATTGAGCGTGCTGGAAAAGATCTTACTATCGTCTCGCTTTCTCGATGTGTTGGACAATCTCTCATTGCTGCTGAGGCATTGAGCAAGAAGTATGGTGTTGAGTGCGAAGTCATCAACCTGCGCTCCATCAAACCCCTTGACGTGGAATCGATCGTGAAGTCAGTTAAAAAGACCCACCGCCTGTTAGCTGTTGAATCCGGGTTCCCTGCATTTGGTGTAGGCTCTGAGATTCTTGCTCTTACTATGGAATACGCCTTCGACTACCTAGATGCTCCAGCTCAAAGAATTACTGGTGCTGAGGTGCCAACTCCATATGCATTGAAGTTGGAAGAAATGTCATTCCCTAATGAATCTTTGATTGAGAACTACGCTGCGAAGATGTTAAGGCTGTAAGATGTTATGTGAGAGGAAATAGCTGAAGAGTGGAGGTGGTTAGAGGAGGAGTGGTAAAACATTCAGATGTGTATTTCTAGGCACCCGCTTGTGACATAGTCAAAGAATGCCGATTAACAGTTCCTCTACTTCTTAGCCTTGTGTTGAGGTCATATCAACTTAAATTACGTGAATAGGTTTGAGACGCTAAATCGCTTGATACATAAACCGGAAAGGAGAAAGCTTTGAGCCAGGGAAGCTTTCTGAAGGCGCCGAGTTATTTGAGATGGAACCAGCAATCTACGAATACTAATTTTCCTATTCTAATTTGGATATCAATAAGCCCAGGCATGTAGCCAGATGTTTAATATTTAATCATTAGACCTAAGAGTAGGGCTTCTCTGGCCAAATACTATTTTATGTATAAGCCATAATAGAAGAGATATGACTTCAAAAACGTGAAGATTTACGTAAATATATAATTTGTAAAATTTCATTATGTAGTCTTCGAAGTCAAGTCTGATCTAAGGTATGTACTTCGTGCTATCGTGATCCTATCCCAACGCCATTTCGCAAAATCACAATTTCGACAGATCACGGCCTAAGTATTCCATTCTGTCATCATGAATCCGCCCAACCCAACTGAAAATCTAGACGCCCATAGTGAAATCGTGTTCTATGCCTGGCGTGACACTTGCCATAAACTACCTCCTGTTAGCACTTTAATTTTCGACTGATTAGGGACGAAAATACCTTCAAGAAAACCACCAGATATTGATCCACCCGGATGGCAACCTCCTCATCTTGGCCACCTTCGGCATCATGCTGTAAAACCTCCCACTCATCATTTCCGTTCCCTCCAGCCTTCATGCCTTCCATAAGAGCCTTCGAATCATCACCTCCTAGTGCAGCCTTTCCGAAATCATCAACGAGGCCCTCCATGCCAGCATCCTTAGCTCCAGGTATAATTTTTCCCGCTTTTAGTTTCTCTCGTCGAATCTTCAGCGCTGCGTCTGCCCTTTCAAGGAGAGTCTTCATGACACTGGCGTGTTTGCATGGATGTACGGAAGCCATCTTGACATTATTGCTGAAATAAGGAAAGTCTTCTAGCGTTACAGTCTTGTCCTTGTAGTCTCCAATAATATCTTCCATCATTAACTGTGGGGGGAGTGGTTGAGAATTTGCAAGATAGCCGGATAGATACAGGCGGGGCGTACGGTAGTAAGGCGTATATGCGATGTACAGAGTATAAGTACGTCGAGACCTAATCAAAGTATCCAGTCAACCTGTGGTGCAAATTTCGAGGCATTTAGGGATGGATTATGGTAACTTACGAATCAGCGCCTTCGGCCTTAGGATCCCTAATTATTGCTTCCTCGTCATCATCCTCATCTTCCATATCCGGAATGTCGTCTTCATCTTCTTCCCTTTCTCCCATATTTCCACTCTCGTCTACTGTCCTCACATCTCTTAGACGTGCTTCTTGGCTAGCCGCCAAGCCGCCCGTTCTCAACCAACCGTCCTCGTCATCACCAGGTGCATGTCCGTCGCCCTTGAAATCTTCTCCATCTCCCACCATAGCTTCATCGTGTCCCGCATCTCCAGCAAAGTTCTCATCAAGTCTGCGATGGCATGGGACTCCTCGAGTCACCAAAAACTGCTTACCAGGAGGCAAATAGGATACCCGCTTACTGGCGGGTGATGCATCCGCCCATGCCCAGGTTGGAAACTTGTAGACCAGGTAATCGCCCGCAGCAACAAATTCTTCTGGGGTGATTTGTCCGTTCTGGCGGAAGGTAGAGTTGTGCGAAACGGGGGCCCATTCCCGAACTTTATCGAGCGTGCTATGGATGAAGCCGAAGTTCATGGCAGGAAATTGTTCTGGTTGTCGAGCTATTCAGTTCAAGTTGGTTTCGATATCGAGCATATGGGCTCGAAGTCGCAAAAAAAGCGTTTGCTGATATATTTGGCTTCAAGCGAACGAGTTGAGAGAGTCAAGGAAATGGAAATGTGACGTAGTCTCCCGCGTTGCGTCAGGATGAAAGAATGAACAATGAATAAAGGGAAGCGACCACGATTTCAGCCTTGCCCCACTATTGGAAGAGTAGGCTGCAGTATGATGCACGTGATCAACCTTGTCACGAGGAGAGGGAGAATGACACATAGAGTGAACGTGATTCATTTAGGTATCTAATTTTGTATATTTTGGATGAGATAAGTCTGCAATTTGGTGACCTAGAGCTTCCAGTCTTGTATATTCTAGAAACTGGTAGAGTGCGTTGATATTTCTCATACAGAGCCAGCAATTGAGACCAGAACAATTCCAGACCCCTGTTTCTAAACAGATATATCAGTGTGGATAGGGCATCGGACGAGATTTATTTGTGCTCCTAGAAATAGGACATTTAATGGCATCTGTGGCATTCACCATCGATCTTGCTATTGCCTTTGCTAGATTCGCATACAGCTACCTGCGATCTGCTCCGTGAACTGGTCTACGGCTTTGCACAGATAGTAAATCCCCCTTCAACGATGACAAGGAGGATACTGTAAGTCCGAAATTTTTGATGCCGCAGCTTCTCTACCCAGATAAGCCCGCCTATTTCTGGTTCAAGAACCAGGCCAAATTAAGTATTCCGGACGGCTAAGATGTAACTGATTCCTCAACAGTTCTACAGCACGTTCGTGACAATCCTAGGTAGCCTAGAATGGTTTAATATTTTGAAATAACGAGAAAATCCCGGAAAACTTACTTCAGAAATCCTGAATGCCTGTTTCGCCACCAACTACTACTCCCTCTCTTTCATCATCATCGATCCAAGAAGGCTCCTCATCATCAAACCATCTCTCTTCACTTTCTCTTCTTTCAACCTCATCCCATTCTTCGCTTTCATCTACTAGTCCATAATCAAAATCCGCGTCCTGACCGCTAAGAAACTTCATTGTCATCGCAAATTTCCACCGTTCAAAGCCCTCCTCTTTACTCTTTGGGATTTCGTCCTCTTCTTCAGGAAGAATGGTCCCATCTTCACCTCTTGTGTAACTCACAAATGGCACAGAGAGCTTTTCTTCTTTTGAGGATGAAGAAGACGGGTTTGATTCTTCACGGAGCGCAGCAAGCTTGGCTTCCGAGCGGTAGAGATCGGCCTCTAGCACCCCGGAGTAGCCTTTAGCTTTACCGTCTGCCTCGCGATCAGCGGCGGATTGAAACCGTCGGATACAACGGTCATATAAGAGAGGATCTAGAATATATTAGTCAAATTCAATCAAGATATTATGAACCAATAACCTGAGAGTTCGAGATCTGGGTTGGTGAAATAAGAAGGGTGGCGATCCAGATATAATTTTCGCCGGTTTTTGATCTGAACTCTTCGTTTTCTTTCGGCCGATGATGGGATATCACTTTGTACAATAGTTTCCGAGTCCGACAAGTGCGGCATAATGGTAGTGGTTTGAGAGAAATCGTGCAATTGATGGCTCTGCCGACCTTTGTGGTTGTTTAAAAGACCAGTTAACCGTAATTTATAAATCCAGCCTTGCCACTCAGCCTTGAGAGACAGGTAACGATAAAAACAGTAATACTTGGTATCGATTATTAAGCTAAAATGCACAGGAGTCATGCACGGCCACGTGGGGACGACTCAGGATGGAGATGCTCGAATGATCTTGGTCGGCCCGTGAAGTTCAACATGCCTTCTCAACCTCGGCAAAATGATGTCCCATCTTGCCTTATCCACTCTATAACTCCCCATCAACTTATTCAAAGTATCTACTTACTAACCTGCCAAAACTTTAGAAATGAGTGCCAATCCAATACTACGTCCTGCTAATACCGGACCTATTCCATCGCCACCATTTGTTAATGTAGATGGAATTTTGAATTTCCGCGATCTTGGCGGTTATCCTATTGCCTCTCAAGCAAACCATTCAGTCCGTAGAGGAATCATATACCGTTGTGCAGAACCAGTCAGGGTTACCAAAGATGGAATCACAACTATGCAAGAACTTGGGATAACTCATATCTATGATTTGAGATCACAGCCTGAGATTGATAGAAGTGTGGCTGCTGGCCGAGGTGGTGTTGTAGAGTGGGAGGGTTGCGAAAGAATTTTTGCTCCTGTTTTTAGGGACGAAGATTACAGTCCAGAGAGCATAGCTACTAGGTTTAGGCATTATGCTGCCAGTGATAATCAAGCAAGTCATTTCCTATGAAATCGGAGATATTTTATTAATTAGAGGTAGGGCTTTACTCGTGCTTATACGGATATTCTCAATAATGCCCCAACATCTTACAGAACTATCCTCCTGCACCTTGCATACTCCCCAGACAAACCTCTTATTGTTCATTGCACAGCAGGCAAAGATAGAACAGGCGTCCTTTGCGCTCTAATCTTGTCGCTCTGCGGTGTACAAGATGAGGTTGCTGCTCAGGAGTATGCCCTGACAGATGTCGGCCTTACCAGAGAGTGGAAAGCTTCTGTCATAGAACATTTGATGGAAAATCCTGCTTTACAGGATAATATGGAAGGAGCGTGGAATATGATTTCGTCGAAGTAATTATCACGCTTCTCCCCTAATTAGAAACTCGCTAATGATGCTTCAAAGAGCTGTCAATATGTTATCAACTTTGAAATTAATCAAAGAGGAGTTTGGAGGTGCAGAAAATTACGTTATTGAGAAGTGCGGGCTCACCAAAGAAGAGGTTGAGAAGATTCGGAAGAATTTGGTTGTCAACAAGCCAGCAATTCACGACAAAATTCAGCACAGCCTTTAGATGAAGCGTTTATCATCAAAGTCTTCTAGACATCGAAAGGCTCTATAATTACTGACAAAATTAGCACAAAACTCTCATTTCAAGACCTTATGAAGAATTTGACTTGCACAGATATATGAATACTCTTTTTGCAGCCGCCATTTCCAGCGCTAAACCAAAATCATCTGGGAATATAATCTATTCTAGTTTTGAAGTTAGTTTTGAAGAACTTCCGTATCCAAGTCGATCCTGTTCTCTTAAATATTAAACGGAACCAGAGAAAAGTGCCTAATTATATTTTCCACAAAAAAAGTTACTTACTGCCATTGGTAGTAAGTCTTCCAAACTTCCGATAGCGGCCAAACTCGGCTACACGAGAAAATTGTATTTTACGATTCAGCTAGATACACCTCGAATACATTTTTAAGAATTAGAATAAGATATTTAATCTCTTTTCTCCCACAGCAGCAGGTTAGGAGATATCAGCTTGCCGCTCAGATGCCCAAACTGTAAGGGCTGGGATTAGGCCATATTCAACTGGCCTTTCTTCTCACGGCCTTTCACTGACTGTGGGAGTTTGTTTGCAAAATCTTCGAATTATTTTTGAAACAAACATGTATCTACTGTGGCGCTTTCATATAATCAGTTATATGAGTCCCCTTGGCACGATATTTTTCTGAAACTTCAATCGCACGTGACATACACGCTAAGAAGTCTACCGAAGCTTTTTTAAGCACTGCCATGGCCTTCAAGTTTATTCTCTGTCAACAACTTCAGCGGGTAAATTGCACCCCGACTTGAATTGGGGCCAGCAAGATGCCGCGATTACGATGCCCATCTATTATCCCCTCAATATCTGGTGCCAAGCAATTTTGCCCAATTGCACCTACGATTCGATCCTTCTCGACAACTTTACCAAATAATCGGCGAACGACTCGGGAACGAAGGGCGATGTTTCGATGGCTAACATCAGTTGGAGAGAAATTAAAAGAACCATTACCTGGCTCGACGAATTACCTAGGTGCCTATACTAAGGAAGGAGAGTTAAGGCGAGTTGTAGAGCAAGGAGATGGCCAAGCTGCAAGGGAAAATTCTTCTGAAGAATCAGATGGTTCGACGAATACAACTCCAAGAGTATCTCTACCACCTGAATCTGCCAGGGACTTGCAGGTTTTCCCTCTCAATCGTACATTCAGAAGTCAGTCGGTACTTAGCGAGGAACTGCGTAACGAAATTTGGGAAAGAATCATGTTGAAAGGCGAAACAGTCCGAGAAGTCAGCGCGGAACTAGGGGTTGAGATGAGTCGTGTAGGGGCAGTGGTACGATTAAAAGAGATCGAGAAGGAGTGGTTGCGAATAGTAAGTGTGCGATTTAATTCCTCTTTCAATTATACTCTCCTTTATGATGATCTTAAAAATCGATTAGTCTTTAAGACACCTACATGGTTACAAAATTTAGCATGCGAGCCTCTCTGAAACTCCTATTTACACAGCTTCATCATACCCAACCGTTCTGATATACCTGCTAATATTAAAATTTCAAGGGGAAACCTGTGGCCAAGCCATATGCCGAAGCGGTGATGGCCATGCTTCCAAAGACAAAATATGTGCCAGGTGGAAAAAATGCACCCCACGAGTCTATCAACGACCTTCCAGTTCATAGGGCTACTGGTCAACAGATCTTCCTTCCAACCTCGGAATCAAGACGTTTCACGCGCGAGGATTCTGCGAAAGTCTTCAGCGAAACGCTACTTCCAGCCGACCAACGAGTTCCCCACCCAGAATTAACCATAATGCACAAAGAACTTCTGGCTGGTTTTTCCCAAAAAGAACGACTGGAGTTGGCAAATAAAAGAGCAGAAGAGGAATTAGGAAAAAGGCAAAGAGCCTTGGAGAGAGAGGCCAAGGAAGAGGCGGCAGTTAAGAAAGTTGATACTGGCAGGTGGGAGTTCAGATTTAAGGAGATCAATGTGGATGATGCTGGGAAGAATGGAAGAGGACCTAGAGGCGTTGGCTACAGATATGGCGTGATACATATGGATAGGAGCAAGGGAAGAGTTAAGATTCCCACGAGCGTCGAATGAGGAACTGCGCCTCCGACCTGTACTATTGCCTAATTGGCGTTTGAAAGACGGTCAAATATCAGACCTAGATGTATTGTATAAAACTATACCACTGTACGATGAAAAACAAGAAAATGTAATCTGCATTACTCTCGTCCGAACTTGTTAACCGAAATATCCTGTTACAATAAGAATAGGTACGGAAATTAGAGACCGAAACTCAATGAATGAGCTGCAAAGCTTCAATTATTTCTTAATCACGGCTTGCTACGTACCTACAACATCTGCAGGTCTTGGCATGTAGGAACAGGAGGACATCGTATCACGTGACACATCCACTTCGCCAAGCACGGCCTAGCTCAATCCTTCCTGAGTCGCCAGCCTCGCATAAATACCCAGGCCTCGTCCATCGAAAAGTTAGGTCGCGACGAGATCGGGATTTGGTAACCTCACTTCAAAGAATCTCCAACCCCCTTGCCCATTCCATCTCGCCCACTTCTCCTTCCATAAAATCTAATATCTCAGCACTTTTCTTCTCACTTTCGAAAAGAGAGTTGCAAAACTCCAACATGTCCGACCGCGAATTTGGTGGTAAGCTGACTTTTTAATTTTTCTTTGCTGGATCTGAAGCCGCGATTTCTGTTTTGATATCTACTTCTTTTTCTCGTCCTTAGAATTCGTTGGAAAGACGTTAATTACCGTGAAAACGACACGATACTTGCAGAGCATTTTATATTTGAACTACTTTTTGTTAATGTTTTTACTTGTTTTTTAATCGAGTATGCTCCACATTCCAAAAGCACAAATCTAGGCATCAACCAGCTGTGCGCGTTGGGGAATGAGCCATTATAAAAGCGATCATTTTTACCATTAAACATGACTGAGGCACGGTCGATTATGTCGATTAGTGAACGATTTGATGATACTCTTAGAGATGTTATGCTTTGTCCAAGGGCAGGGGTCGTTCAAAGGATGCTCCAATCGGAAGGACTCAAGAGGATTGGTCCAAAATCTTGATAAAGAAGTCTCCTTTTTTCTTCTTATTTCGCTTTCAAGGATCTATTTTAAGTTTTGGGAGGCTTTGTTAAACCTTTCAGGGGTTTTCCTATTGAAATTATTCACAGCTTAACAACTGTTTGCTAACTAAAATTTCGTTTAGGGAACGATGAACTGTCACTCCCCAAAGGTAACCCCTTATTTGTTTTCATCAGATTGCTCGCTCTTTTGAACATACCGAATCGTCAATTTGTGGATGCCCCATTTTAGTATGAACTTCATTCAACTCTGGCTCCTAATATTTTCGGTTCCTCTGACTATCTACTTCTGGTTCCCTGGGCCAGTTCTGGCTTTCATTATCTCATCTCTTTACTATATTAGAAAATTGATGGGCAGGAATGTATACGGCCACTATGAAGATATCATACTGTCCACGACGATACAATCTCACACTCTCAACTTTCTAAGATTTCCACTGGATTGGGCTTTTAACAATCTTCAATAGAACTTGGCTAACTTATCTCATCAAAAAGCAACCGTCCAAAAGATTGTCACCGAAATCCTTCCTCCATCATCTGGACTAGTTTTTGGAAAAGATGCGCGGGACATTCTCATCGATTGCTGCGTTGAATTCATCACTTTAATCTCATCGCAAGCAAATGAGATTAGCGAGAAAGAAAGCAAGAAAACAATCGCTTGCGAACACATCATGAAGGCGTTAGAGGAGTTAGGCTTCCCAGAATACGTTCCGCAGATCTCGGAGGTGGCAAATGAGCACAAAGAGCAGTTGAAGGTAAAGCCATTATTCTATTCATCAAAAAATGTAAATGCGAAAAATAGGAGACACCCAAGCTAACACTCGTATGAATAGGGACGAGAGAAGAAGGCGAATAAACTTGAACAAAGCGGTTTGTCAACGGAGGAACTTCTTGCTATACAGGAACAAGCATTCAAGGATGCAGCACAGAGACATGGTTGAGCTCATTTTTTCAAGTTTCTTAGAAGGTTGTGCTTGCGATGAATCATGATTTTGAGTTGCATAGTCAGTCTAAACTAAAGACTGGCGGGTTGGCGTTAAGTGAAATACGAAGATCACGAATATTAGTGTTTGGTAGACAGTTGATGCAATACCACGGCGTTTAATCCCACACTATCCTTTTTTAAACAGCCGATTTATCTTGACCTTTCTTGTGCCTCATCCTGAAATCCAATACAGAAAGACAGTCAAATGAAGGTGATAATAATGAGTACTTCATGAATATTCATTGTTGAATATTCCTTTGTAAAATGGTTTAAAAACTATGAATTACCGATCCGTGAAACCCGGTTGCTTAGACCCCAACATCATATGGCAAAGCCCTGTACTCGTAATTTCCAATTGCCTCTCTATACCATATCTCACGGCGTAGGTTCTGCCCTGGCCTCAAAATAATTACGCTTCGTGGCTGTTCTTGTCGCCGAAGTTCTACTTCTCGTGGTTCTACTTCTTGTAGTCCTTGCGGTCCTCGTGGTTCTGGGTGTAGGCTGCACAGTTGGAGGTGGGGCCTGGACTGTCGAGGCAGGGGTCGCCACTGAAGGCATAGCGGAAACAGGAAGAGAGGAGAAAGCTGTTGCAGCACTGCATTGACCAGCTAGGGAAGGCACGGCATTTGGGCCACTGCCGATGGCTACGAGATTTGTGCCGCAGTCTGCCGCTTGCGCCAGATGGAAGTTTTGGTTATCCTGATCAAAAACGACTAAGAGGTCGTTAGCATTAAAGGAATATCATCTAATCATTAGTTGGAAGGAGCATGTTAAATGAAAAGATGGGCACAAACCAAAGGCACTTCTCATGAAGGTGTCACCTAAGATATAAGGCGGTGCATCCGGTTCGGTAGTCATAAATCCTAGGTAGCAGCGGCCGCCAACTTCACGAATGAATTGGTAGTAAGAAATATTGATAACTGTTTTCCCAAAGTTGAATGCAAAACTCCCCGGCTGGGAGCGAAGAGTACACGAGAGTTCGTAGGTTCCATCCCCGACGGCTACCGCGCCCATTGCTGTTGCAAGAGCATTCACTACTTTCAAGGGTAGCAAAGAGATAGTTGTTCCGCTATCTAGGACCACTGCTAAGGGTGTATCCAGGACAGATGATTGGGTAGTAGCTCCGGGACGAGTCCAGGTGATAGAGGACATGCTAACCCAATATCTTGAAAAATATATTAGCGAAGGCCCAAAAGTTTAAAAAGCGTCGAATTACCTTGGGTATCCATCCGGTGCTTGAGCTGCTGGGATCATGGGAAGCATATCTAAGCTTCCTGAGTATTTCTTAGTGTCAATTCCTCCAAAGATGACCGATCCTGTTTTAATATCAGTAATAAGTCCTATATTATAGTCTTCACTTAGAACTGCTTACCCTCAGTAGCATCAGTACTCCCTAAGTTCACACTAAATGATCGACTACCCGTGACATTTTGCACCGCCATTTCATCAATTATATTAGGATAGGAACCACGGCCAGTAATGAACTTGTTACCAAGCCCAACGCCTATTAAACCATAGTCGATGCCTCTAGATAATGTTGAAACCCCGAACTGCTGGTGAGCAACGACGGCACCTGCACAGAATCTTAGCCAGAAACATTAGAGAACTAGATCTGCCTGACCTCCAATGGTTACTGTGTCAGTAAAAAATTCAAAATCTGATCCGGTTCCATCTCCATATACAATTGAACCTTGCAACCCGGTATCCTTTGAAGTGGTCGAAGATGTAGGTTTGTACTGGGGCAGATCTGAGCACGTGCGAGGTGAGGATCCATATTCGCACTGTGGATTGACCCATAAATCAGAAGATCCAGTGTCAAAAGTCAAAGTTAAAGGCTGCGGGGGTGTCCCAATGCCGACTCGAAGCCAGTTAGCATTTCTATGGCAAAGGGCTTTTTTTTACACAAATCTTTTTTATATACATACTAGTTAGTAGATATTCCAGCCCACTCTGAAAGTTTTTCAAAGGCGCTCCATATTGTCGTCTTCTTAAGCCGGTGTTATTGGTTCTGACAGAGGTAAGGGGAACGTGAACCACCCCGGGGGGTGCATCTTGAGATTGAAAGAGAAAGCAGTCTGATGAAGCTGCCAGAAACAAAATCGAATTGAAAAAAAAGGTCAACATCTTGACATTCAATTGTCGGGATGCCAATTCGAGAGAGAAAAATCCGAAGTATAAATCGGGAGCTTGAATGCTTCCAATTGAGAAGAGTTATATACTTGCAACAGCTCGCCATGGTTTATCTCAACGATATGATCTGCTATAGCAAATTGAGCAGACGATCTCATTACAGCGAATCATATCCTAGCGTTCGCTATCCGGCAGTTCACAAAACTGCCGCGCCAAGTTGAAGGATAAAAACCCATAGTTTGGGCTCGCTAAATTATACGTGTTTTAATATCCGGTTGATTAAAATCGTTTCTTGAAAAAGGCGACTAAAATCCCCCGAGAGCCAAGGGCTGCATCGGTGTATATTGAAAACGGCAGATATCGGTAATCTTAAGGAAAAGGTACCTTGGATATTGGGGCATGTCGGAGCGGGCAAAGTGTATACTTAATATCGAATGAAACGGAGTCCCTGGATGATTCCCCGCTCTAGATCCGCCTATCTTGATAGTTCAAAGATCCAAAGATAGATAGATACACTTATGACCATGTCCTCGCTCATCCAGATCTGCGTATTAAATCTCTAGAATTCTAAACCATTCGCGAGGTTCTAAGTGTCCCCATAAACGAAAACACCCTTTCCTGCCCTAAAGCCTTGGAGCGTCCCTTGGACGGCTTCTTTTAAGGTCCCTTCTTCCGTTTCCCAGTCCCACTGCAATTCCTGCACGGGTATATCTTTGAAAGAGCCGCTTCTGGTCATGTCCAGAATCTCATCAACCGTATTTTTCTTATCGTCAGGGTGTGCATCACTCCACCTGCTGACCCAAAATCCACTGAACTTGTAATCCTTGAAGATTAAAGCTCCTGTCGGTAACATTAAAGGCTGTTTGGACATGCCTCCATATGTAACCAGGTGCCCAGAGAAGGAGAGGCATTTTATCAAAGCAGAGGTAGGCTTGCCACCAACGCAGTTCAACCCCACTTTTATTTGCTCCCTGCCACCAGATGTCCACTCTTTGACTTGGTCAGAAAATCCCTGCGTCATTAATTCGCTCTCCGTGACCACTTTGGTAGCCCCCAAAGCAAGCAGCTCGTCCTTCATTGCCTCTGTGGCTGAAGCGTCAGGTCGATCTCGAATAATATTTATAGATTTCAACCCCCATTGCTTTCCTAATTGTATAGCGGCCCTTCCCACGCCACTATTCGCCCCATTTTGAATGAACCAATCCCCCTCCTTCAACTCCTCAAAATCTTTCAACATGCGATAAGCTGTACATGGGTTGACTGACACAGTACCCACTTGTATAGGCGTGAGTCCTTCCTTATTTTCGATTCTCAGAACGTTTTTTTCCTCGGCCAAAGCGTGCGTGCGCCAGGTTCCGAAAGCAGTGTTTTTCATGATCACCCAGTCGCCTTTTGATACAGATTTTATGCCAGAGCCCACTGAAGCTACTTCGAAGCAGCCCTCATTGCCACCAACAGCGCTCGGCAAGGAGGTTCCGAGAAGAGAGGTGAACGGCGGCTTGGAGGGGTAGACGCCTTGGATTTGATTTATATCAGCAGGGTTTATCGGAGCGGCGAGGGCACGGAGGATGAGGGACTTCGGAGGGAGCGACGGCGAGATCGAGTGAGTATGGAGTCTTGTTGCTGTTAGTTGATCGGCTTTTCTAAAGCTGGTGTAGCACATAAATTGAAGTAGACTTACGATAGCACGTCAGATGGCTCGCCATACTTGGAGAAAACAAGAGCTTTGGCCTGTGTGTAACCAAACGGACCGGACTTGTGTCTCTTCCAGGCCATTGGACCATATCGAACAGGTAACGCCTTTCGCAGAGCCATGGCAGACCTCTGCTCAAGCCTAACGGTGCGTGGCAAGAGCATTTTGAAGACGATCACTTGCGATGGAAATTAAAAACCATTTCTGAATTGATGCGAAAGACGGAAGCTCGCCCTATGACGTTTTAGCAGCTTGGCTGCAAGCCACACAGGGGTCCATGCACGTGTTCGAGACTTAGGTAATGCGGATGCACGTGTGCTGCAGTATTTAGGGGTATTATTAGGGTCCGTAAAATCTGGATCGATCTATGCATGCGAGTCAGTTTCTACTTAGTCGTTCTTAATTTCTTATGCCGTTTTATGTCAATTGGGGTTGTGCTTTTGATCTGACCTGCCAGGCGGGAAAGCCGGGGTAGATCGATTGCTTTTGCGCACTGTACCATCTATGTGCAGCGATTGTCACAGATAAACAAGCCACACAAGGACCAAAAGATGAAGAAACTTGGAATTGTGACGCGCGCTGCTTGTCTTTTTTCTTCTTTCTTCTATCAAGTACAGCATAAAATATATGACAATCTCACTACCCTATGAAATGCAATGAGAAAAAAAAATTGAGCATCTGACCAGGTACGGATTTGGGCACGTAAGAAACCCCAGCAATTCGTGCTCTCATATCAATACTAACATATGAATTTTAAACCCCGGACGAGCTTCATGGTAACCCAAAAGTCTACCAGTATTACAAATGCTGCCAGCTAAAGGGTATTACCTTGCTCCAAAGAAACAACTTCTCGAGACATCGAGACAGTAACAATACAGGCGGCCAAGTAAAGAATGAATCGAAAGAGCGGCGCGCTCCCTCCGAGTTGGGTATCTCGATAGTGTGTCCCATTCCTACACTCCCATACTCCTCCTCTCCTCCCCTCTCCTCTTCCCTTCCATTACGTTCCAGAATTCAAAATATAGGTTGGCATGCGAACATTGGTGATCATATCCACGTCCATCCAACCCTTGATCGCGTTGAATTATCCAACATCGTGCCACATTATCTCTCGCCCTAATTGATATTTTTGAACATGTCGTCCGCGCCCAGACTGCCTTCGTCGGTCTCCGGAATTTTGGCCTTGAGCTGATTCAATTCCGGTAGTCTCGGTGGCGGGGGACCCATTGGAACCTTCTTTTCTTCATAGACCACGCTCGGCCGACCCGCAGATCCTCCAATGCGTCTAAACCAGCTCGAGCTTCTTTTCTTATTCAAACCCGGGCTGCCACTTGCAAAGCTCAACGAACTTTCCGGCCGATCAATCATCGTCACATCCTCCGTTGACCCATTCTGATTTGTGCCATTTGTGTAATTCGTATTGAGAGACTTCCTCGAGAGGAATCGTCTAATGCTGCTGGGTCTCTTCGTAGAGGCAGGGCTCATGGGAGGGTAGTCTTGATTATTCGCTCGACCGCGGCCGTTGTACGCCTCATCCGCACCTGTCAGATCCGTCGTGTGGCCATTAGCATTGCCGGTCGATGGCGAGGTTTCAATATCTTGTAGTTTCGGCGCAAGAGGATGCGGATGATCTTCTTCCACGGGAGAGTCGGGCGGAGGTGGAATGTTGGTACCGTCTGTCAAGGAGTAGTTTATAGGTGCGAGCTTTGGAAGTTCGAAACGCCCATTGGGCTTGCCGTTCGCCGGCATTGTTTTGTCCTGGGTGATCCCCGCAGAGTATGGTTTCAATGTCGAAAGCGATTCAGAAACCTGAATGAGAAAAGAAGCAAATACAACACAATAAGCTTGAATGGAACTAAACATGGAGAGAATTGGGTGAATTGGCTCGTGCTCGATATCGTTGCCCCTTTGGGATGATCTTGCCGTGGATTTGATTGGTAACGCGGAGGTCGCTAGAGAGAATGACTTTCTCGAGAGTAACAGAGTTGAGTAGAGTAGAATACCAGCGGATTCAGGTTTTTCTCTTCGTCCTGGACTTGATCAGCGCTTGGATTGACTGATGTTCGTTGTCCAACGTCGTCGACTGTCAGATGCGGTATTTGGCTCGGACCTTTTTGGCCTTTTGAGCTGTGTTTGTTCACAAGTGCGTTCGATTTGACCGGACGCAGCCAATCGCGGCAAGCTCTAACGGCGGGGACAAGGCTAAATTGCCGGTTTACGCAAGCAAAAGACAAGAAAAACAAGTCATGGCTGTGTCTCTCCGGGCGGGAGGGCAAGCGCCTCTATATCATCCCGCTTCTGTCTCGCCCCATCCCTTGAATCCCGTGAAAACCTCATTGATGCATCCGAAAAGGGGTCCATCACGTGATATGGCCTAGGGAAAAGGGGCTGGCCGTGCAGCCAGACGGAGAATTTGTGCGGTATTGGTCAAATTCTCCAAATTCTCCGATTCGCGTCGCGTCACGTTCAAAACTAAAGATGCAGTCATAAAATCTTTGGGAGGTCCAGACTATCAATGGAGATTCGTTGAGGAACTACACAATGAGTCATTGTGAACCTTTCACAAAAATCTCAAAAGCAAAACAACTCCGCTTTTTAACATCCCCAATAACTTATCTATCTTCTATTATTATTTTCCTCCCAACTACGATTCGCTTGTGAGATAGGATAGTCAAGTAGCCAAACTCCATCCTCGAGCTTTTGGCCGAATCTGTCACAATGGAAAAGGAATCCAGACCCGTCCAATCGGTGTCTAACACCGAGCTCTATAACCGCTGGGCAAAGGTAGGTACCTATACCTCTTTTATTCTCCCGGCCAGCTATTTATCTCTAATAAGTCTTCAGGTATACGATACGGACGGCAATATCCTCCAAGCAGTGGATGATGCTCTCCTTCCCCAGCTTCTGACCCAGGCCTTCTCATGCCTGAAATCCACCCCAGTAACCGTCACAGAGCTTGGTTGCGGCACGGGCCGGAACACTGTAAAACTGCTCCAACCACCTTCCTCAAATCTAACAATCGAGAAGATCAATGCCTTAGATCTGAGCCCCGGCATGCTTTCGGTAGCCAAATCACGCTGTGAGACCGCTCTGGCGGAAACTGCCTCGGAAGGAGCACTGGCCCCGCCTGCAATCCAATACGTCGAGTTTGACGCACTGAACCGCTCTTCGTCTCCCGAAGTTCACAATCTTGAAGGTCAAGCAGATATGATTCTTTCAACCCTCGTCTTGGAGCACCTCCCCATTACCGCATTTTTCCAAACTGTCAAGTCACTGCTCAAGCCATCAGGTGGTATACTTGTATTGACGAATATGCACGCTGAGATGGGGCGGAGAGGACAAGCGGGTTTTGTGGACGAGGAAACAGGGGTGAAGGTTAGAGGGCACAGCTTTAATTATGAGGTTGGAGAGGTAGTTGAGGAGGGTAAGAAATGGGGATTTAGTCTTGTTGGGGAGGGGATGGAAGAGAGGCGCATTCAAGAGGAGGATATTGGTGGCCTCGTCGGATCACGTGGGAAGAAATGGGTGGGTTGCAAGGTATGGTTTGGATGTATCATGAAGCTAGATGGCGAGAGTAAGTGAGACGACGACCGCAAGGGAGTGGTAAAGAATTGATTTTCAGACGGAAGAATCGCATTGCGCCTACAAAATCTATATATCTAGCAAATACACTGATAAAGGGGTATACTACAGTACTTTATCTCTCCGTATCTACAGTTTAATACAAGTCTTTAAAACCCAATTAGCCCCAGCTCTAAGACCCTATGGAATTCATCTACCGATGAGTTCAATAGAGAGTGCTAGCCCAAAAACATCACAAGGCCAGGCGCCATGGCTCAGGTGAATCTGCGCAAAATTAATAGCACCGAGCAAGCATAGCTTGGAACTCACTCTACATGGATCGGAGCCAAGCCACCAGGTTCAATATAGCCAGGAAATACCTCTTCTAATTAACCTTAACTCGATTTCTCCGCATTTATGCCGTTTCGTATGACTTTGCTGTCTCGGGTTCTGCATTGAGAGATATTCACGATATTGATCCGATGATCGGGTTCGCAAATCCAACCGGATGTTGGCGCCGAAAAATAGCCCTTCGTGACATATACTCCTCCCTTCATCCTTTTTACTGACGGGGTTGGGCCAGTGTAACTGCGCCATTTTAGGGGCATTCTTTGAAATCCTCATTTCATTGAGATACTGTACATTTTCCAACAAGAAGATTTTCTAAGTCGATCGAGTTGAAAGATTTTCAATCTTCTTGGCCATATCTAAAACTGCGCTGTCATCTCCGTACTGTCCAACAACTTGGATACCTGCAAAACCTGGAGTGTTTTGACTGAGATGTTCCTTAGGTATAGGAAATGGTATACTGATAGCCGGAAGTCCAGCTAAACTCGCAGGAACAGTGAAAATGTCGTTCATGTAAGTATCGACAGGGGTTTGTTTTGATACATTGTCGATTCTTGGGGGTAATGTAGGAGCGGTGGGGCATATGATGAAGTCGACTTGGGATGGTCCAAGCTTGTCATTGAGCTGAATTGACTCGTTCATATCGCTCAAGTCAAATTGCTCCGGCTGGCGGAGAAAATTTGGCATAGCAAACACACTGTCAAAATCGCGTTGAACCAGTCTTCGGATCCTCTGTGCCTTTATGAAATAATTATCGATTGCTTCAGAGCTCAGAGTGTATGATCCCAGGAGTATTCTTCTTTTAACTTCATCGCCGAAGCCTTGTCCCCGAGTATTCGAATATAATACATCCCCTATACCGTCGCCAGTATCGGTCCGAGATCCATACCTGACGCCGTCATATTTGGAGAGATTCGAAGCGGCTTCAGCCGGAGCAAGAATATAGTACGCTGAAAGAGCATGTTTTGTATTCGGAAGAGAAATGGGGACAATACTAAAGCCGGCTTCTTGTAATAGTTGTAGGATGGCTTTCCAAGAAAGTCGGACTCCAGGGTCTAACTCTTCAATATTATATTCTATCGGAACTCCGATTCTCTGAATCTCTCTTTGGCGGCCTTCTTTAAAACATTTCTGTTGCTGATCAATACGTTTCCTAGCACTTTTCGTAATAGAAGTGGGATCGTGAGGGTCATGGTGTGCTGCAGATGTAAAGAGGGATTGTATGTCTTTAGAGGAAGATCCTAGGAAGCCCACGGTATCTAGTGAATTCGCGTAGGGGATCACTCCCCAGCGTGAAACCATACCATATGAGGGTTTGAAGCCAAAAATACCGGTATAAGCAGCAGGAAGTCTGACTGACCCCCCTGTATCAGTCCCTAGGCCTATGTTGCATTCGCCAGATGCAACTGCCACGGCACTTCCTCCAGAGCTTCCGCCTACAGAGAATTCTTCGAAAGGTATAGAATTTCGGACACCGCCAAAAAAAGAGTTTGTCGAGTGAGACCCCATTCCAAATTCGTCCAGATTTGTCTTCCCGATAATTGAGGTACCATCACGGAGCTGGGCCACAACGCTAGCCTCGAAAGGACTTTGATGCTGTTGGAGAATTCCGGATCCGCATGTAGTAGGAGAATCCAAAGTGGCTATATTGTCTTTGACTACAAGAGATCGTGTACTTGGGTGCACCGAGGTGATTTCAACTTGTCTCCGTTAGCAAGGCTATTAAGGCGACTTGAGAAGAAGAGCTAGCAACCATTCTCACTACGATTGATACCATCGTAAGCTCCTCCTGCAGTTGGCTTTGTATTTGTCCTCGAGATAAAAACATTGGTTCCTTTCTGAAGTGAGCTATATTCAAACCTGTGAATTATGCTCCCAGGCGTTAAATGCTTGCTGGAGTTTGGGACGAAAGCACTGGTTCTCCATGCACCATCAATAAATTTTCGAACTATTCTCCCATTGCGCAATGCTTCGAGTCCGCCGGTAACAGCATGGCTTGTTACTCCACGTGCTGCTATCTGAGTCAACATTTGTATCCATACGGTGGGTCTGGTTGACTTCGTTATGGCGTCAATCATAGATTTTGTTGGCCGTTTTAAAGGAGCTTCTCACGCGTTAAAGCTTTAAATCCAGTCAGGTCTTATCGTTATCGCACGTGATCAATATACAAGGCTACAATACTACCCAGCCTCTCTCTCTTACTTTCAGCTGTAAGCCGCCATCCTTCAGTTCTTCCATGTTTACCTTTCCTATCAAAGTGGATTCTTGAGGCGCTTAAATGAAGACCAACGTTTGCCTTTCCTTTCATTTCAACATTTTATCAAGATTTATCTCCCAGTCCTGACGGATTCCCTTGAACAATGATGAAACCATTGTTGACATGCGCCGGTGTGTGGGTTTCACTGGCGCTTGCTGAACAACCATCAGCTCCAAAGCCCGTGGCAGCTCCGATGAGACCTTTGCCATGGGGACAGCTAAATTTTCTGCAGACCACGGACACACATGGCTGGCACGCTGGGCATTTGCAAGAGTATGATTTAAGGTTCTCGAGGCCCAGTACCTGCTGACTTCAACTAGGCCCCAATACTCCGCAGATTGGGGGGATTATATATCTTTTGCTGAGAGGATACGGCAGAAGGCAGATGAGGAAGGCAATGATGTTCTTCTCATTGATACAGGCGATCGAATAGAAGGAAATGGCTTGTATGACTCTTCCACCCCCAAGGGAGAATATACGTACGACATCTTCCGGGAACAGGACATCGATGTCATATGTACTGGGAATCATGAACTGTATCAGGCAGATGCTGCGGCGCGAGAGTACACGAAAACTGTTCCAAATTTTAAAGGAAATTATATAGCATCCAATCTGGATTATATCAATCCAAAGACTGGCGAGCAGATTCCAATGGCCCGACGATTTCGAAAATTTACTACGAAGAACCAGAAAATTCGAGTAATGGCATTTGGGTTTCTGTTTGACTTTACCGGAAATGCGAATAACACCGTGGTACAACCAGTTGAAAAGGCCATCGAGGAACAGTGGTTCCAAGATGCCATCAGAGAAGATGTCGATCTATTCCTAGTTATTGGTCATGTCACTCTGCACGGCCCAGAATATAAAGCACTTTATAAAGCTATTAGAAGTCAGAAGTGGGACACACCCATTCAATTTTTCGGTGGCCATAGTCATATCCGAGATTTTGCCAAATACGATTCTAAAGCATATGGCGTGCAAGCTGGTCGATACATGGAGACAATTGGGTGGATGTCAATTAACGGAATTACTGGAAAGGGAGAAACGAATGAAACCGAAGAACTCGGACCCCGAGCTGCAATGTCATTCCAACGAAGATATATTGACAATAATCTTTTTGGATATTATTATCACACAGGGCTGAACGAGTCTACTTTCTCAACGGAGCATGGCCGAAATGTATCAGCATCGATTTACGAGGCGAGAAAGGCGTTGAAGCTTGACTTCAGTTTTGGATGTGCACCTAAAGATTTATGGATGAACAGAGCACCATATCCCAGTAATGACAGCATGTTCACTTGGCTTGAGAAAGAGGTCATTCCAGATATTGCTAAAATACCTGAGAGGAAGGATGTTCCAACACTGGCCATTGTAAACACTGGCACCATGAGATTCGATATATTCCAAGGCGCATTCACACGGGACACTACATATATAGTCTCTCCATTCACAAGCAGATTAGAGTATCTTGAAAATATTCCATACAAATCAGCCTCTAAACTCCTAGCACTTCTCAACAAGGGCGGACCCATCTTCGACTCTGCGGAGCTTCAAATATCACAGCTCGCGCCTCCAGAGCAAATGTCGATGCACTCAGATATCATCGTCCCGAATCTTCCAGCTCGTGGCTCTTTCGTCGTGGGAGGCACACAATCGCCACTCATACTTTCATCGCCAGATCTCGTCCCAGGCTATACTACCAAAGATGATGGTGGTGACGACGGAGACGACACACTTCGGGCTCCGATATCATTTTATAATGTGCCAAACTGCATTCAAAGCTCCATATCATTTCCAGAAAAAGAAGACCCCGAGACAGTAGATCTCGTATTTGTTGATTTCATTCAGCCTTGGGTTTTGCTTGCATTGCAATTTACGGGCCAGAACTACAATTCCAGTCAGGTGGAGGTCTATCGAAATGAAACTTTCACAGAATTGATGGCAGAGTGGATTAAGGGCCATTGGGGACAAAATTGCTAGATTGTAATTATAAATTGGGCTGAGATTGGGTTTGTTCTAAAATGGGAATGGGAATGTAAGATTGAGGCTGTTTGTCTGCCAAGACGAGATAGATGCAACAAATGATATGATATACTGCTACCCCCCTTTTAGTTGTTTATGTCTAAGCCAATAATAGCCTAATCCTAGATGTCGTTATATCTCACCACTTAGGAACGTGCCGAACTTTGGAGAGAAATGGCCCAAGATGAACTGCGGGGCATAGCCATCCCTGCTCAATTACCCAACACAAACCCCAATCTGCATTTATCCCCCTTGAAATCTGCGTGGCATCTAAAATTTGACTAGCTTCCCCGGATTCTAATAGATTGGAGCGTACCTGCGTGAATTAAATATTCTTGGGCATCTAAAAATGTGAATCTGGGCATAGAAGATGAGATAAATAAACTTTGTTATTTTGATCTACGTCGTATGTAAAATTCTTCTCAAAAGAGCACATAACATTTCCCACCTCAGAAAGTAATAAAACCCTTCACGGCGTTTTCATAATCCTTATTCACATATCATCGTCTCCATGGCTACTGACCTCTCCATCTGCATCTGATTCCTCCCTAAGCAATTTGTGCGAATCCAAATTCAGGTCCGTTGGCATTAAAGACACCATAGTAGGCATTGAAAAAGACATCGCCGTAAATATTTTGAGTTCCGCCTCCAACAGATTGGAGTGATCCGAAGCAGTTGTTACCATCTGCAGCGCCGAAGTTCATGAGCGAGGCTGGGATAGTGGCGTATGAGCTGCTTCCAATGCGGAAGGACAAGGTTGGAAGCTTAGCAGAGCAGGGGAAGACATAACCTCCCTGAGAGTTATCAAATGTAGATCCCTTGACTTGTGCGTAATATGCATCAACAGCAGCGTCAACCATGAGAATTAGGGTAGTGCCGGTGTCGGAGATGCCAGTAATGCCAGACATGGAGTGGGTTGTTGAGCCAACTTTGTAAGATGTAGAGGGGTACTCCCAGAAACCATTGCTGTCGTCGACAGTGGTATAAGTGATGCTCCCAGTATATTTTGAAGAGTCCGTAGCACCGAAATCATAAGCTCCATCAGCTTGGTTGGGGAGATAGGCAGCGAAAAGAGGAGAATCAAGACTCTGCTGCGCGTTTTCAAAGAAGGTTGATTGTGCCCTTGGTGTCACTACAAATTTTCAGTAAGTGATTCACAAATATATAGAGAATATTCTCAGAGTGCATACCAGTATTAATACTGGAAAAAGCAAGACCAACAAGCCCATCCGAGCTATCAGATATGAACTCGGAGGAAACCTTGTTAGCTAACTCAACGGCCTGGGCCTTTACTGTGGTCTCTCCAATCTTCACAGTATCAGTTCCCACAGTTCCACTAGCACCAGAGCCATCGGCATATTCAATCTTCCACTTATAACCGCTGAGCGCCTTGTATGTGCTGCTCTTTGACGGATTATAAACCTCGTGACCTTTTTGCGAGGAAGAGGACAAGCTGGTAGAGAATACCCATCTACACATTGTCAGCTAACGTCACATATCTCAGATTAAGTCAGAACGTACAAGTCAGCGCTGCCGGTATCAAAGTCCAAGTTCAAGTTTTGCCCGCCAACAGAAGTGGTGACCAGGTATTCAGCACCGTCGGCAGGAACAGCAGGAGCAGATCCATCTTGACGCTTTTGAATTGCGGCCAAGAATCCAGATGGCATGTCTCTAGTTGGTTTCAAGCCATGTTTGCGGTAAGCCTTTAGCAAAGCTGCAGTACCGTTACGGACGAAATTGGGGTTGTGGACTGCCGGGACAGAGAAACTACTGCTATTATTGGCTGGAGCAAGGGGGGCCGCTTGAGCCGCGAAAGCTAGAGCTAGAACAGTGACGATAGAGATCATATTGCCAAATGTAGCGGGAAACTGATATGAAGGAGAAGAAGACACTGCGAGAGGAGTACAGAATAAAATGATTGAGAGGATGATACAGGACTTTATATCCTTTCAACCAAAATCCTTGCTCATCGTTTGTGAAAGAGTAAAGCTTAAGGACTCGTAAGGAGTTAATGGGATCATGGTGTTGCCGCTTCTCCTGATTGGTAGGATATTTCGACATTGGCTATCTCATGAGAGTACTTAGATCCGACCAAGAAGGAGCTTACCGTTAGGATTTTGAGTTTCCTTTCTAGACAGGCCTGCAGATAATCGACTTAGAAACCAGTAAATACATGTTAGGATCTGCAAAGCTATTCGCAATTGCTAGCCAAATGATCCCCATGATGAAACCAAAACCAAAGGACGGGTAGAGTAAACGGCCTAATAGGGAGAAAAGAGGTATTCTCAGTAGAAATATTAAGGTGTAATGCTGCCAGTGCTAAAGGAGGAATACCTATCTTGGGAAGGCGGATCCTTCCGGCCATGGGCTAACTGCAAGAGTGCTGCGGGGTTGAACGTCTCTTCGAGCTTCTATTCGGCGAAGACTTGAATTAGGTATTAAGAGTTGAGATATGATCGGAGCTAGGTAACAACCCCTTATCTTGCTTGGAGATGCAAAGCATGGCCGGCACTGCAAAGAATTGTATCCATCCATTGGCTTACTTGATTCACAACCCCCCGTGCTAGACATCATCGGATGACGGGAGTTTGCTACCATTTGCATGGAGAGGCCCCGAAGTTGGCGTTAAAGCTTAAGAGAAAAGAAGCATATTCAGTGGATCGCCAAGGTATGACAAGCATTTGGCGTTGAGAAATGGTCGAATCAAGCCCAGCGAATAATAAAGAGAAGCGAATCCTAGTGAGTCTCTATGCGGCGTGTGCACTTGACGAGCCAAGGTCTAGAATTCACGGGCCAGAACTCTGGTCTCCAACCTAGAGTAGAAGGTGACCGTGATGACCTGAGATTTAGAAATCAATGGAGTGATTCGCTGCGATATTTTATTGCGACTTGAGGCCGCCTTGGTAATTTGACTGCCGCGGCTTTGAGTGGTGGGTCCTGTCGATCCCTACGGGACTTCGCTATAGTTCACACTTATTAATGCTAAAGCACGACTAGTGTTGCTGGTTAGATGAACGGGCCTTCTAGAAACAAAGCATAGTACGGAAGCACATTGGGATCCCAACAACCGAATAGACATTATTAGATAAAGTAATGCAGATCACAGAACTACTCTCCGGATTTGACAGTCCAGGCGAATAAGCTTCTTGAGAATTACCCATGGCTGACTCTATGCAACGAGTTGATATCCCGCCACACCGTCTGTCAGAGTCATGGGTTGTATAATAAACGAAAGGAAGGAGGGTGCGCATAGATGTCCCTTGCATGTCTGTGTCAATGGAGGACTCCGCCTGGTAGGGGACTTCCCCGGCCAATCTTTTGCGCAAGACAAGGCCATGTCCTGTGAATCATGCGCCTTGCAATCTCGATCTGCAATCGATCTCTGCCGGCTCTCACCTTTATCGCCCCATAATATGTATCGACAGAGGATGCGGCTGAGCAAGCCCGATTAGGAAGGCGTTAATATGTTTGCTTCCGGAGCTCGGGTCAACTATTGTCACAATTCGATATAGGAAGGACATTGAGAAGTTGGTTGTTTCGACAGTCACCTCGATAATGTCCCGCAGCCTGTACATACCATATAACCAATAGCTAATGCAAGATAAGCACGGGTTGGCAAGGGAAACAGGTGTCGAACGATAGTCACCCAGGAGGAATACTGAAAAACAACTAGTACAGACTTGGATTATATGAGATGAACGGCCCAATTAATAATGAAACCTTCTTCTTCACGCATTGCTCTTGAAGTGATGACGTCAAGGTGAGCGGATGCCGAGGAGCGCTGGCTCAAGAACCAAACTTGATACGGCTGACAACAATACACCTTTGATTTTGACAACACGCCAATAAAGTTACATTTTTGTGTAGCCCGAGGAAAGGCAACGGAGTTGACACTGTTTATGTTGTAAACGTGAACTTATATCAACCGACACACTTGTGCAGATTCGAGCCGTCGCTCCTTGGGACCCATTTGAGAACCCCCCTTTAGGACAGCTAATCTTCGTCTACCAAAACCAAAAGCAACGAGCATGGTGTCCGATAAACATGTAAAATACCGTCCCGTAGGTGGTGAGTTATATACGATATTCGAATTTCTAGATCTCTGACGGATCTGCTCTGCCTTTATACACAACCTAAACTCCCAGCAATGCAGCCTCTCCGCCTATGTAATCAAACAATATTCTCGTGCTCCCCTATCAATACCAATACTCATAGTCCTTTTATGTTTTGTTGTCTGCAGATTTATTGGCCGAATCAAGACCAAACTAGCCTCTACTCTTGGTGTTGAGAATGAGTGCGACAATGAGACTAAATTTCATAAGTAATGGCCCTATGGTTAGAGAAAGAAGCATACTGACCCATAAAGACCCAGAACTTCTCCAAAAATAAGGATCAGAACCATGCCAACGAAGATTTTCGACTGTTGCATATATGATCGAACGCCCATATCTCCAACAATTCCAATGGCATATCCAGCAGCAAGTCCAGTAAGACCTACTGAAAGTCCACACGCAAGATGCATGAACCCACTAGCATTAATATTAGCTCCTTTGTTCTTCCACATATTGTCGTAATCTATACTTAAACAGGCTGTAGTTTTGACCAGGAGGAGGCCCCATATCTCCTGCTATCAGAACCGCGATGACGAGTGAGTAAACGGCGATAATACCGGACATAACAACTGGAATGAGTGACTATACGTTGAAGAGATGTTAGCATTCACGTAGATTCGCATGCGTATACATCGAAGTCCGACTTGCCTTCATGATAAGGTCTGGCCTGAATACTCCTACTCCTGATATCCCAATCCCCGATTTTGCAGTGCCATATGCTGCACCGATGCCTATTACAACTTGTTAGGCAGATTCGTAAAGAGAATTGAGATTCATCTTACACCCAAAGGTCATTGCGAAGCAAATGCCGGCCTGGAGAAGCTGTCAATACATGAGGCCTGACAAGATAAAGCTTGAATACCCACCATTCCAAAGAACGGCGCGAACTTCGGGGAAAGATCTGATTCAGACATGGCTATTTGCAGCTCTGGACGGGACCGATTGAGCTGGCTGATGTAGAGTAGAATCTTTAGTGACGTTGAGAGGATGGTGATAAGACCTGGAATGTCAATCTGGACGCAGCGCAGCTTCACTAGGAAGCGACGCTAGCATCGATGTAGTAACCACGTGACTAACAATTCTAATTCACTTAAATGTCACGATATCTAATCCTAGGCCTAAAGACCGAACCTTCGGCACATACGATAGACCGGGTGGCTCTTGTCCCCTTTCGCGCATAGATTGTGTGATTATTTCCACCATTGTGCTCGTGCTTCATGTTTGGCACAGCCTAGATGTGTTTACCTTAATCGGCTTTTACCAGACAGGCGCTAGCGAAGCACGACTTTGGAGATTCGCGAGAATACCAACATTCTGATCTCCTAACTTCCTCCAACTCAACATCAACCATTGAGCTGTCTCTTTTGACAGCACTTCGATGCATATCTTTTCAACCCATCTACGCCTCCGCGACTAGTAGTTACAGACGCTGGGCTTGTCCCTCATCGCCTGAAGCGATCTCGTACCCGGTAAGATCAAAGACCTGCGGCATTGTCCTCCAACGGCAAATACGATTTGGTCGACATACGGCGGGATACCGTCGGAGTCGACAGGAGGATAAGGAGGCTGTTCTGATTTCGGATTCTGAAGCTGGGGTGATTGCCCTCGGCTTCGTGGAGTAGGTATTTGCATCTCCTAGAATCGACCAGATCAACGAGGAAGACTAGACAACTGATTCTGTCTTAGCTGACCGACAGTATGGCGGAATATCAACAAGGACGATCTGGCGCACCACGACCTAATCAGTACGGGCACTCTTCGAATTATGAACGAGAAGCTGCTTTCTCGAATATCTTCGGGGCAGCGCCTCCGCCCGGCCGGTCTCAGACGATGAACTCGACTGTGTCTCCTCCCTCTACTCCTATGAATGCAGCTCGCACACAAACTATGAATTCGCAAGCCTCAAGTGTATCAGGTGGTATGATACGGCAGCCTCCTCCACGCCAACAGCAAGGCGGATATCCCTCGCCAACTGGTAGCATGCCAAATGGAGCCATGCCAAATGGATATCAGCAAGGTCAAAGACAACCACCGCATGGCCAGGTTCAATCACAACCTCAACCGCAAAACCTACCACAACAAGTACGGCAAGACCGCCGACCATATCCTGCACCGAACCGAGTCGATCCTCGAGGACCACCGCAACAACCTCCTTATGGGCAAATGCGTCCTGGCCCCCGATATTACCCCGGAAGCGGGCCGGCTTTAAACTCCGACTCATACCGCTCACAATCAATGGCAAGCACGCCGAGACCACAGATGTACTCCCCCCCTCCAAACACCTACAATACAGCACCCGCGAATGCCTTTCGACAAGCCCCTTATCAGGCCCACTCTTCCCGAACCACTGCCCAAGGACGTATAGTCCCTGAGAGGCTTGATGAGCGTACCATGTCGTTAACATCCTACCCCCAAGATCGTGAGCATCAGACAATGAGTGGAAGGGTTATTCCTAACAGGAGGACTTCCACAGGGCCGCACGATGCTCAGCCGAATGGGTTTCCAGCTCCAGGACCGCGAAGCCCAGCAACCCAGACTCGGACCACTAGTATGGCTTCAACAACAGTTGGTGATATGAGCAGATCAATGTCGATGGCGTCAACTATTGCACCATCCGAACGGACAGATACCCTTCAACACCGGCCATCGGTAGCCAAATCAGTTAGTAGTGGCACAGGGAGCAGGCGACAGAAATCCCCACTTGTATATCCTGCTCTTCTGTCTCGAGTTGCGGAGTGTTTTAGAGAGAAAATTTCTGTTGGTGATAGGACTAAGAATGATTTGACATACAAAAATGCCTTCAGTGGTGCTGAAGCTGTTGATATCATCTCTTATATCATCAAGACCACAGATAGAAATTTGGCTCTACTCTTAGGTCGAGCTCTTGATGCCCAAAAATTTTTCCATGATGTCACATACGATCACCGTCTACGTGATTCAACAACGGAGATGTATCAATTTAGGGAGACAATGATGGACGAGTCCCCGGAGGCTCCTGAAGTGAATGGTGTTTTTGTTTTGTTAACAGAGTGCTACTCTCCCACTTGCACGAGGGACCAATTATGCTACTCAATAGCTTGCCCACGTCGACTAGAGCAGCAATCAAGGCTGAATTTGAAGCCTCAGCCGGGCCTACGACGCGAGAAATCGCAGGCAAGTTTACACGATCAAGACGAGCCAGATGAGCAAAAGCTTTGGATCAATACCGTCTCTCAAGAGATTGCAGATAGTGTTACCGAACGAGAGAAAAAGCGTCAGGAAGTTATTTCGGAGATTATGTATACTGAGAGAGATTTTGTGAAAGATTTGGAATACTTAAGGGATTTCTGGATCATTCCTTTGCGCTCTAACAATCCGGCTGCTCCGTCACCTATACCAGAATCGAGAAAAGAGCGAATTGTTCGAACAATATTTTCGAATATCATTGACCCTCCAAGTATTCACGCAGTTAGCTCACGATTTGCCGAAGCACTTACTGAGCGGCAAAGGAAACAACCTGTGGTACAATGTGTTGGCGATATTTTCCTTGAGTTCGTACCTCTTTTCGAACCTTTCATCGTCTATGGTTCCAACCAGTTAGCTGGGAAATTTGAGTTCGAGAATGAACGTTCTCTGAATCCTTATTTCTCCAAATTTGTGGATGAGACAGAACGGCGTAAAGAATCTAGAAAACTCGAACTCAACGGTTATTTAACGAAACCCACCACCAGACTGGCACGCTATCCTTTACTGCTAGAAAATGTCCTGAAGTACACGGATCCCCCAAATAATCAGGACAGAGAAGATATTCCGAAGGCCATGAAGATGATCCGTGACTTGCTGTCCCGAGTTAACGCCGAATCCGGCAAAGCTGAGAATCGATTCAATCTTAAGCGACTCCACGAGCAACTTCGATTCCGACCAGGCGAGCGTGTTGACCTGAAGTTAACAGATCCCGGAAGAGAACTGATCTACAAAGGAACCTTGAAAAAGACCCCAACAGATCCGTCCGACATCCAGGCTTACCTCTTTGATCATGCGGTACTATTAGTTCGCATCAAAACTGTTGGAAAGAAAGAAGAAGTGAAAGTATACCGCAGGCCAATCCCACTTGAGCTACTTTCCATTCGTGAGATGGAAGAGGTGATACCAAAATTAGGAATTGCAAAGCGGCCATCCTCCAGTATTATTCCTGGGGCGACAAAATCAAATAACGACCCTAAGAAAGAAGGATTTCCGATCACATTTCGACATCTTGGCAAAGGTGGCTATGAGTTAACTTTATATGGCAATACACAAGGCGCAAGGACCAAGTGGATGGAACATATTGGAGAGCAACAAGCCATCCTCCGAAAACGTGGAGACTTCTACAATAGGTCTATCCTGTCAAACAATTTCTTTTCTGCCTCGAACAAAGTCAATTGTGTTGCACCATTTGGTTTGTCTTCAATAGATCATACCAGATATAAACTTACTGACATTATGCAGATGGTGGCCGTAAACTTATTTATGGGACTGACACTGGAATATTTGTCTCCGACCGTAAAGCAAGGGACGGATCTCCTAAGCCTGTGCGAGTTCTAGAGGTTACTAATGTCACACAAATTGATATTCTTGAGGAGTATCAGTTGTTGTTAGTGCTCTCACAGAAGTCACTACTTTCGTATCCTCTATCTGCTCTGAATCCGAACGAACCAGCACTTGCGAAGAGGCCGAAGAAGATCCAAAGTCACTGCAATTTCTTCAAGACTGGAATATGTCTTGGCCGACATCTCGTGTGTTGCGTGAAGTCTTCTGCTCTCTCCACCACGATCAAGGTCTTTGAGCCAAACGATGCCATGTCGAAAGGGAAGAAGCAGAAAGGGTTCAAAATGTTCAACAGTGGGCAAGACGAACTCAAAGCTTTCAAGGAATTTTACATTCCTACGGAATCTTCTTCCATACACTTCCTTAAGACCAAGCTTTGCGTGGCATGTGCTCGGGGATTTGAAGTCGTTTCTTTGGAAACGCTTGAAACACAATCACTACTTGATCAAGCGGATACTTCATTAGATTTTGTAGCCCGAAAGGAGAACGTCCGACCCATACATATTGAGCGTCTCAATGGTGAATTCCTGCTCAACTACTCCGAATTCTCATTTTTCGTCAATCGGAATGGATGGCGTGCACGACCTGATTGGAGGATTGACTGGGAGGGATTGCCACAAAGCTTTGCGTTATCGTATCCATGGTTATTGGCGTTTGAACCAAACTTCATCGAAATCAGAAACATCGATACCAATGCCGTACATATTGTACCACATCGAAACATTCGTATGCTACATACGAGTACGCGAGAGGTTAGTCATACGCAGATCGAATATTGACTTTGATTGAATACTAATATTACATAGATCATTTATGCCTATGAGGATGAACGAGGTGAAGATGTGGTGGCTGCTATTGATTTCTGGCCGCCAGGGCGCAAACCAGAGGTACCGCCATCTTCACAAGGCGGAACGGACCACCGGGAATCGTTCCCTCACACTACTTCGCGGCACTAACAACCTATGATCATCAACTGCAATGATGACCTGAACGACGATTAGACGATATAATACTCTCATTATGCAGCCGAAGAACGAAAACTTGCAAAGCATGTAATTCTGAATCTGATTCCACTAGCAGACTCGGTATTTTCCTGTGGCGGTGTGTGCTGGACATGCTCTCTTTCGTCCGTGTCTTTCCTAGCGCTGACCCTCCTGGATGATCCCGTGTTCTGCATACTTGATGGGCGACCGGAATTAATATGCTGGTTGATGCACTGGCTGATAAATGTGTGGGGGGAGCCTTGAAATTATTAGTGAAACCCCAGCGATCGGCGTATCGAGGTTTCCGGTTGAATGGAGAAACGTGCCTTCTGTACATTGCCTGTGTAGTGTTACGAATAGATCGTGAACTTGTTGCAGAGTTGTCGACTGTCTAATCATGAAAACTACAAGTCGATAAAATAATGCCCCTGGAATAATATCGTATAAGAGGTAGTACCTATTTTCCAAATTATCGCTCTATTTTAAAAGCTCTTTCACACGACGTTCTCTGTTTAGTTTCGCTTCCTTTTCAAATTTCTGCAAAGATGTATTTTGATTTACTAGATCAACTTCGCCAGACAACCCAGTTTGCTATAATAAATAATACGCCTGTGAATGAATCTAGTACAGTAAACATTCGGTCGACAGCAAGGACAGCAATACGTGCATATATGACCGAAGAATAGAAGGGTGCATTCAGCGGTGCTGAACCATCTTATGGCTCCTGTCTCGTTCTGCATGCCTTCCCTGCGGATTCCTCTCTGCCCTCGGTCACCAACCTCGCTTACCCCCTTTCCATCATCACGCCAAGCGAATAGCTGGCTCCACTTTCCGCGAAACTTCGCGATTGCTATTTCCATCGAAGCTACAGGATGATTTTGCGAACCTTTGCAGTGCGAGATTTCGCATTTCTTGTAAGAACATCTATAAAATTGACAGTCTTCGACGGCTATTTCCCTTTTCTCACTTCAAAACCTCAACTTCGTTTTGTTCTAAGTATACGCACGCGTTCATCTAGCTCTAAAGCTTCAATATGATCTGTGGAACACTTCGACTCATGCATGATAAAGATAAAAATGGGGATGAACCAGAGCCAGAACCTCAGCCAAATGACCCAGGTATATTCTTACTTTTCAGTGGTCAGATCTTTGCTGATATCACTGCGATAGGTTATGGAAACAACAAGGCATTCCCTGCACATTGTATTCTTGAAGGAGCCGAAGAATAAACGATAGTAGGATGCTTTTTCTCAATATTCATGCAACTTAGACTGACACCCATAGTCCAATTTGAAGGCATTCCTTTAGATGCGGTATTTAGATAGTCTTCTCAACTAGTAATTATGGTAGCAGCAGTGGTGAAATTATGTGTCAAGTCAAATCAATAATAAACATACTTAATATAGCTACCTCAGTACTATGTTTCTATCTTTTTTTTTGTCTTGGAGTTAGCATCCATCTTTTCACTCTTCAAAGAAACTGTCGAAAGAATCACCCTTAGAATTTCCACCAGTATCAAATTGACTATTGCTCGGCTGAAATATGTCGAAGTAATCTGGTTCTTCTAGTGAGTTATCTGATGCAGCTGCAGCTGAATGATTTAAGCTGAAATTGACAGTATTATCCCAAAGCTGGTCGTTCATATCTTGATCAAGTGTGCCTCTTAGGCTGGGGTTGACATGTGGATGTTGAGCATTCTCGGAAGATGAAATGTTGAGAGGATCTCTCCCTCCTGGAGGATGAGCTTGAAAAGCTGAAGAGTTTTCGTGTTCGTCGATCAAAGTATTAGGCACTGTATTTATTGCGTTTGGCAACCTCAACCACTCCGGTCGCACCAGTGACTGTGGAGACATAGAACCAACATATTGAGTAGCTGGTATTCTCTGTTCTCCAATCTGAAGCTCTGGAGCCGCATCTGGAAGAATGCTACTCATACCATCAAAGTCCATAGAATCTAAGAGACGAATTTGTAAGTTTTCCTCAGATATGCCGGGTCGAAGCACTGAAGTGTTAATTTCACTAGGTATATTGAGAGAAGGAACCATCTCAGTCTCAAGAGCCCGTCGAATATTAACGAGGTAGAGTTGATTGACATGATCATCTCGTCGCAACGTCCCTTGCTCTATATCGAAATCGATAAACCTCTGCAGTGTTGCCATGATCGATTCGATATCATAGGATTGATTCTGATTCTGATTCTGATTTGGAAATTCGCTCCCTAGCTTTTTAGCTCGTATATTCAGATTTATTAGGAAACTCTGCGGCTTACATGGGTGGGAGGGTTCCGGGATCCCAGGAAAGAGCAGTCGCCAGATGTCAAACCACCTGTCAATTTCATGGCGTTCCTTCTGGGCGGTATTCAGCCCCCTTCTAGCTTTCACAAGTTTTACGATCTCTTTCCACTGGCTATCGTCAAAACCGTCTCTCTCTAATGTCGAATTCCCAATACATGACCGCTGATTTTCACAGTGACTCATCAATTCATCTGGTTTTTTGAAGGATGTAAAGCATCGCCCACAATAAAATGGCCCATGAGGACCTTTAAAGTGATCTCTACTAATTGTTAGCGCCAGGAATGTGCAATAGAGATAAGAACTAGCAGCTTACATGATTCGACGAAGCTCTGGTATGCTAGGGGCCGGGCAACTTCGATATTTGCGATTAATGTGTAGGTCATATTTTGTAGGGTCTCTTTTGTAAAAGTGACATGCAAATTTGCGATCTGTGCCACCAGACACCGATTTTTGTCTTTCATAGGAAGGCTGACTATATTCTTCTTGGTCGTCTGACTCTTCAGCTTCGTAAAAATATCGTGATAGCTTCCGTGGCTGTGCGTTTGAAAAACTGCCCTCATTGGCCGACGCTGTTGTAGATGATGGAGCATCCGTATTCCCTTTGGATTTTGGATCTTCTTGAGCATCCTGAGCGTCCTGAGATGAAGAGAGAGAGTGAGCAGATGTTCTATGACCGTCGTTCAAATCTGCACGTGTTTGAGCAAACACCCGAGGAAGGAGATGAGCGGCTAGGGCCAGGTTATCATCGAGAACAGTCAGTAATCGGCTTTCGAGAGCACGTATCGCGTGGTCTTCGTAGTTTTCGGAATCTATATTGAGATCATCATCTGCAGACCAAGTATCACCAGAATCTGAATCCGTTTCGCTGGCTATGGAAGACTGTTGTGGGGTAAAAATATCACTCTGGTTTGAGTATACAGCTGAAGTAGGCGAAAAAGTAGGTGTAGGGGAAGGTGTACACTTTGGCGTTGTGTGTTCTTCCATAGAGCTTCTAGCGGTGTATAGCTCTGCGGCAGGCAATAAAACACCCGATGGCTCTGTTATAGACGACCAAATACTAGATTGATCGGCGTTAGATGAAAAAATGCTGGATGTCTCTGTTATGGATGACAAAATACTAGATTGTTCGGCAATACTAGATTGATCGGCATTAGATGAAAAAACGCTGGATGTCTCTGTTATGGATGACAAAATACTAGATTGATCGGCGTTAGATGAAAAAACACTGGATGACGAAATATTAGACTCATTGAGGCAAGATAGATCCATGCGGAATAAATTGGAGCCGGGCGACGAAAAAATAGATTCATTCAGGTAAGATAGGTCGGTACTAAATAAATTGGAGCCGGGTGACCTCCTAGAACTATATTAGTGATGTACGATAAATATCTGTCTGAGATAGGATGATTACCGGATAGATGTCCCATTAACCACCTCCCCTATGCTTGCTTCCTCGTGCAATGCCAAGGGCTCTGATCTATCAAATGTCAGTAGTTGCTCCAAAAGGTTAAAGAACACATACCTGGTAAGGGCTCGACGAATCCACGAGGGCTTCGGTGTTTGTATTTCTTCGTATGCGTGAAATACTCGTGGGCCTGTGGAAATGACACGTCGGTTGCCTCTCAATTTCACTGTGTCCAAAGGGCAGTCGCTACAGCGGAGGTGCTGACAGTTCAGATCTACGCAAAATGGTGTACTTTCAATGTTCATTCCAGCATGCTGGCCACAATTGCAGCAGGCCCATTTATACTCCCAGCAATCTACGTCCTGCACCCCGCTAGATTCTGGGAGCGCATCTCTTTTCCATGCCTTACGTGACATATTTCGTTGTCTAATGTTAATCCTGATATTGAAGTCAATAGTAGAATGGTTTCCTAGTCTCAATACCGTAAGAATTACTTACTCCTCTAAAGATCTGCTAAGTTTACTTCCCTGTAGTCTTATGTCTATCTAGGAAGACGAATGTGTAGATAAGTGCGATTCTACCACTGGTACGTTACTGCTCTTAAAGCTTTGGTATCTAGTATGATTGAGAAATTTGGCACCCAAGCGTTGAATTGGCGCCAAAGGAAGAAAATAGACAAGAGCAAACTGGAATTGGAATATGTATATTGAGCAGGAGTCGTGTCTCTTTTTCATAAGTAAACAAAAGACAAGTTGTAAGCTACCTCTTTCATGTTCGAAATAGGTGTATTTTACTCCAAGCTTCATGGGATATTCAAGAATTGTCAAGAGGATACCTACTCAGCAGTTAGTTACGCCGAGCCGAAACTTTCTGCGAAGCTTCGCGGAACGGAAAAAGCAATTCGGTATGCAATATGCACGCTGACAACCGGGACATGTCACCTGATTCTAATACCCACGTGATATCCATCATATTCCCTTTTCAATCGTATTCATATCCGGTTTGTAAGGGTGTAAGACATAAGACACAAAATGTGATGAAAAGTCTTTTCTTAGGTCTTGACTTAGTAGCCCTCCGGGTCTGTGCACTAGCTGGGCCGTTCAACAAAACACAGGATGGCCTTAGGAAGGCAGAGAAACGGCTTGAAAAGCACGAGATACAGGTGAACACGAAATGAGAATTGCTGATTGTGTGAGTAGAAAGACTCTAATCTATTCATGCCACTAGCAATTATCACACAAACGTGCTCTGAAGATATGGTACCGGGTATTTCCTCCACTTATAGAAACAGTGTTGGAAAGTTGACTGAGGCTACTAGCTCCAAATTCTAGAGATCATAAGGTGAAACGAAAGAGAGTTGTGGATAGTTAATGGATGATTACTTCCATGTTAATATGAATAAGGCGTGAAGTAACTTATGAGGTAGCTGGGCAGGTATGCAAAAACACATCAACTGGCTTTCTGCTTCGGAATAGAACGCAGTACATAGTGCCTTGAGGGAGTTTCAAAATTTGCTCTCCAGCTTCGATGCCTTCCTGATCTTTAATGGTATGAAACAAGAACGGATTGTTGTCGTTTTCGACACAAGTGGGTCAGGCGTGTCTGAGGTGCTGAAAGACATGCCAAGCCTTTCTTGAAGGTCACAAACACACTGGTGCTTCTCACCTAAAGTCCGTCAACAACATGCACTTTCCAAATAAATGAGCAAAATTATGAAAAAATAATCCGAAAAAACTTATTCAGGCCCTAGATCGAGGCAGCCCTGACTCCCTTACCTTAAACCATGAAATTCCTGTTTTCATCCGCCTACGTTCGTTCAATTGTAACCTTGCCAAAAGGACATTTATAGGTCTTTCATAGCCGTCACTTCTTTTTGACTGACTGAAAAATTGAGAATGTTTTTAGGCCATTGTAAAACCAGAGTTTGACGTTATGAAAATGTTTTCGTCTTCAATTCGAAGTGGGCCTAGCTCGGAGAGGCCATGGCTAGAAGAACGTTGGTTATCCGGTAGGCGGAAGATTTCCTCTCTCTGCATGACTGGGTTTTAGGGGAGGCGATAACATCTCTGGTATACTTCCGTTGATTTCAGTTTTCATGGGGATGAGCCAATGACGCCACTGACTCTGATACGTACAGTAGCTTTAACCCCCACACGCCTTTCCACAACGCACAAAGTTGTCCCCATTCACTTACAATCTTCGTCTCACCAGCGTACAATACATGGCTCTCGTCATGACGCCATCGATTCCTTCACCCATCCAGCTCATTTCATAGGCAGCGAGCTCACGATCCAAAACCTTAACGCCGACATAACGGACAGCATCTGATTTTTATGGTTTCAAGCCTCGTGTGAGCGACGTATGTACCAGACCAGATCCAGTTGATGAAGGTAAGATTAAAGGTGTAGATGTGCCAGGGTATGACTTCGCTCTCACAGTGGATTTACCTGCAGGTCTCGAGGTAGATGACGGTTGGTGGGTAGTTTTTCTCTAGTCCTGGGGGTTTGAGGCCCGAGAAGGCGTAGGTCAGACAATTAAGGATATTGGTTGACAAAGCGGGAAGTACTGCAGAGCTTGAAAGGGATAAATTTCCCCGAACGGATGATTTGGGGGTGCGGAATTCTTCGGGTTCTCTGCTTATGAACCTTCATGATGGGATCATTGTTTCGTGCATGGAGGACCGACAAGATCTCCGGCTCTGCATGAATTTTCGGAAAGCGTTCCGGAATATATTGAGAGGCTCGGTGCAGACCCGTTGCAGTGGTTGGGATCGGACGTTGAGATGAAACGGTTCACGCGCTCGGCCCGTCTGGCATACACGTGCCTTGCCGCAAACAACGTCTCGACCTTGACAGGTTGATCCAGATAGTTGTATACGGTATCTCGGATGAGGTGGTCGAGATACCGATAGATACATGAACTCAGTGGCAAGATAAGACTGCATGCATTGATGGGGCTATGCGTGATGCACGACATAGGAATCCTCAGGGTTGTTTGATGGCCTGCTCTTGTAGCATGCTCGATGCATGACTATTGGGTAGGGATCTGTGCAGATGCTCTCTAGATCCAAGAGCTCTTCTGAGCTGTTTGTGGGGCTTTTAGGTACTTACTTATTGAAATCCATTCCAATCCAGATACTACCAGCCCTAAGTCAATTCCATATCAATAATTTCTTTTCTTCGAGCCACTAAAGCTGATAAAAGTCTTCAAGTTCACCATGACTTGCTATTGTGCCAATTATTATGTGCGTCTAGTTAAATTTACTTTTCTATTTGACTGACCTGTGTATGAAGGCTTCCATTAACTGCCACAACTCCGTTCAGAAGTTTGGTGACCTCTGTGCTTTGTGTCGAGTAAGACACCGGAACTCCGACCCTATCAAGGATGTTAGCTAATATCGTATTCCATTCATAGTCAAATACAAGTGACAACTCCACCAACATGCAAAATGGAGACACACAAGCGAGCGAGCAATGGGCTGAAAATGTCAGGAGAGAACAAGCGCAGAGAGATGAAGAAAGAGCGAGACGACAGCGGCTGAGTAGGTCAACTTCCGGGTGAACTAAGCAAGTGTTATATTCTCGAATAGATGGGTGAAACCCGTCGGTTTAGCGGGCATAGTGCGACAGTCGATTTCATTGGTGGCGTTTTGGGAAATATAAAGGCCAAATTGGGGAACGAAAAGAAGTTTGAAGAGCTTCTAACATGGCTGGGCCATGAGAAATATACAGTATAAATGTACATAAATGTAAGACACCCTGCATCAGCCAGCTTCAATCATGTCATCATTATGCGTTTCCTTCCCAAACCCTTCGCCCATTTATTCCCAAAACTCCAAAATGATGTAAGTGTACCCATTGCCAACCAGATGCATATTCCAACCAGAGCCGATCAATCTATCCGTGTGTATCATAATAGTTAGTACATCCTCCTCCTATACCCTTTAAATCCTTCTCCTTCTCCCTCGGCGAGGATTTGCTCTTTAATCCTTCTCCTCCTCTCAGCTGGACTTATTTTCTTTTCCTTTCGTTGGGCCTCTTCATCACCTGATCCCTCTTGGGACTCTACATTTTCACTGTTTTCTACAATTGGTTTCTGTTCCTGGTCGTGTTCTCTCTGCAGCTGCTCTTCCAGCAGCTTTCTCCTCTTCTCTTTCTGCGATCTCGTGGCTCCAATCATACTCTCGTCCGTCACTTCCACTTTTTCATCCCTCTCACTTGTCTCACTGCTATCAACTTTGTCCGAGGGTATCTCAATCTCTACCACGTCGACCACCCCCCTCGCCTTCAAATACTCTCCGGTGTCTTTGAATTGCGGCGGGAGATACAGTTCTGGGACTTGTTTTGGTGGGGGAAGAAGTTGTGGCCTTATCGCTGCGCGTAGATCGCGAAGAGTTTGCTGTTGTAGGACATATCCCGAGAGGAAGAGCGCAGTTGTGAAGAGGAATACTGTACAAGTTTATAAAGTTAGATACGTGATCACGAGATAAATAGAAGATGGGTATAGAGCCGACTCACTAATACAGGAGGATATTGCGAAGGAGACTTGTGATGATGTGAGAAGCATTTTTTATATCTTTGGAGATATTGATATTTTGCGCACGGAATTGAAAAGTTCTTTACCCGTATGCAATAGTGTTTTGCGGTGGGTATGACGATGTGGTTATCGTCTCCCAAGCTGTGTGGCGCAGATGTAAATAGTGGTGCACCCAGCAACGCTCCTGGTCAGATCACGTACACTAGTTCTCGTCCACCATGTCTCGTCCACTGTATCCAGCAGCAATCGATAAGAAAAAACTCATACGGGGGAATAGCTATCGAGATCTCGCAACGACAAAAAATCAAGATCAGATTCACGATCACCAGCCACCACTCTGGCCTACATTTTAAGCTCTTACAGAGTTGCACCATCCAGTCACTATTATAACCAGACGTATTTTACGAAAGCAAAGCCAAAAGAAGCATGGCTACCCACCGTGCAGACGAAAAACGATTCCTCGATGAGCGTGGCAACACTGGGCCCCTCGCACCCAATGGACTCAATCCAGCCACAATAATGGAGAAGCCAGTCCGCGAGCGCATTATCGATAGCTATTTCTGGAAAGACCAGTGTTTCGCGGTGAACGAGGCGGATATCATCAATCGGGTTGTCGACCACGTTCATTTCATCGGTGGCACATATGGCGACGCGCAACGCCCAAGCCCATTCCTATGTCTAGCTTTCAAACTATTACAGCTGGGACCCGGTGACGAGATCCTAAAGGAGTATTTGGAATTTGGTGGGGAAAAATTTAAATACTTGCGGGCGCTGGCTGCTTTCTACGTCCGGCTGACTCGGCCGGCAAAGGATGTGTACACGATCCTTGAGCCGTTCTTGAGTGATTCGAGGAAACTGAAGAGAAGAGGGAGGATGGGAAGTAGTTTGACATATGTGGATGAATTTGTGGACGATTTGCTGGTTAAGGATAGGGTGTGTGGGACAACTTTATGGAAAATGTCCAAGAGGGAATTGTTGGAGGACCTGGATATATTGGAGCCGAGAGTTAGTCCTTTAGGAGATATTGAGGATTTACTAGAGAGCGATGTGGAAGAGGTGGAAGGTAATGGAAGAGAAGAAGATAGCGAGGAGGATCGGAAGAGGAGCAGCCCGGGGTCTGAGTTTGGAGAAGTTACTCCGGAGAGAGACGAGATGGATGTTGATGAAGCGAATGAAAAAGATTCCGTGGATAGGGATCGATGAAACTGGTACATGAGACACTCTTTGGGGGCTTTGGAGTTCGGTCAGAGGCATGCATTAGGAGTTTAAATATACCCCTTTCTATCTGTAGTGTGGATCATTTACATCTCAGTGCTTTTCAGTGATGAGACGAAGGGGGCTAAAACCAGAGTCAGCTCTTCATTATTATTTTCTAAAATTTCTCATCGATAGAGCCGGCCATTTTCCCCTTTTTGCAATTTAATCTTCTAAGAGCTCCATATTCCACATCCCAAATAAATAATACCATACGAGGGAAGTAAACGGGCAAAATCATGATATCAAGATCTTGCGGGGCTTAATCTCTTCGCCAATTTTACCCTCTTGCCTCTTTCCATCTCCTCTCTATAATTAGTCCAAATTTTATCCCTCCTTTGCCAATCGGCTATTTGAGCCGTCAATAATTCCGCCACCGGCATACAAAAAAAAGAAATATAATAAAAAAAAAGAAATATGAACGACGTACCCAATAGCCAGTCAATTCTACCATCTCCCCACACTAGAACGAAAGGATTATTATAAATCTGCAACCTCCCTTGCCTATTCCTCTCTGCAGCCCTTTCACCGCCTAGATACTGATCCTCATGTATCACCCCCCTATGCTTCTCTTCTCCCTCTTCACTCTTCTTCATCTATGTAAAGCCGTTGCCTCCATTTAATGCTACCGCTAAAAATGCAGATTGTTCTTGAATTGTCAATGCTGAGGTCCTGCGATGAGCTATAGAGTAATGTTGACGAGCTGTGGGGTTGTTATGGGTACGGGACCAATTCGAGATTCGGAAGAAATTTAGAGAGGGAACTGCGGGTGACCGCGGACGGGAATTGTAAAGGTAAGGGGGGGTTGGGTCCCATAGGGTGAGGGGAAGCCAACTTGCGGCATAGCAGCTACTGGTAGGGGCGGTGGTGGAGGAACTGTAGAGACGTAAGATAGAGAATGTTTATTCGGGATCTCGAGAGATAGACTAGGTTGGAGAAGAGTATGGAGGAGGGGTTTCATAGCTACTTATAATCACTTACTATTTATAACGTCTGAGATGTGTTATTAAGACCTAGATAGGTCAAAACTGTGATAAGGTGAAGAAGTAAGGACTACACTCTAGGGTGCATGTGGAGTGTACCTAAGAGCAAGTGATGAGACAGATTTAACGGAAAGATAAAGATGAAGGATTTTGAAGATACTTACAATGCCTTTTAGAGGCTTAAATATTAAAAATAGTAGAATATAAAAGTTATGGAAAGCAGGGAAAAGTGGCATTGACAAATTGATTGAGTGACGGTCGCGAATGCTCCGCAGGCTTTAGTGTTTGTCTCGCTTGAGACAGCGATGAATAGGGGAATTGAATTGGCTGGTGTTGCCCTTCGCTTGCCCTTGGTTTTGAAATGGAATTGCCGAATCGCCTCATTATTTCTTATCAATATACATGTGCATAGATAGATATCAAGAAATCAGGCAGAAACTGGGGCAACATTGAAGCAAAAGCTAGGTAACACTTGCCAAAGGCTTTAGTTTCAGGAGGGTACTCAGCGAAATTGGCCAGATAATTGCCTTTGTAAAGAGAGGCAGGCCGCAGGGACTTATTGTGGTACGAAATTTTCGGCCAGTGGTCAAATTCATGCTGTTGTGTCTGAGGGAAAAGAAAGAAAAGAAGCAGATTTCGTAAAATGCCCGAGGGTAGCTTGCTAATATAGTTCAGTACTTTATAACTCTATATGATCTATCGATATTTCCCAGGTAAGTGGTAATAAACCAAGTTTGGCTAACGCTGAAGTGCCTAAAATGATTCAGAAATTATTTCAAGATACTTCTGCTGTTAGAACAAGCTTTTGCCACTTTATACTTCAAAGACATTGTCTTACTCTTCAAAACAGGAGAGCTCCGGATATATATTTTGCAAATTTGGGGAATCAAACACTTGGAAACTACTTTCGAGAGCAATATTTTGCGGCCAGCTATATGGAGATAGTTTAAGGAATGAAATCAACTCTGCCCTCTTAAAGCGATTCTTATTATTACTTCTTCAAACATACGGGACGAAAATGATAAAACTAAACGAGAGTCGAGATAAGAAATGACATTAACAGACATAATGAAGTCACTCCTAGATAGAAAGAGGTACCTGCACGGGCCTCTACTCCTGAAACTAGTACCATCTGCCGGATGTAAGTCATGGTTTTGCTTACTACTTGGATATACGCAAATATAGCAATCAAGAAACAGTATATTGCTGGATGTGGATTTCTAGCATCCAGCCTTGCTGTTCTGCTGGTGCGTTGGTGTATTGTGGTAAACGAAACAAACCAAACCCATGCAACCTGTGACCTAGAGCTTGTCCTAAATTTCGGTTCCGGCAAAAAATTCTTGATTAATGACCTTGCATGAATCCTCCTCGCTAACAAAAGGGGGGGTCATCAGATGTCAGCTTCTTGGATACATAAGCGACCACGAGAGAATATGGCACCTTGGAGCATGATTTCGAACCATCGGTCTAATTCAGGCCGAGAACAAGCTATAACTGTGAGCAGCGATCGAGTGTACGGGTCCTCGTCTGCAAGGCTCTAGCCGGCCCATCTCACCGATATCACTCATAGAAAGAGGGCCCTCCCTCTGAATATCTATCTCGCGCTTTCGCACTACCGTAGTTGTATCATCATCTGGTTATCATCAACAGTAATAAGCCCCGGGTATAAAAGCAGAGGCGTTGGTGGCACTTCCACGTGGAGATGGTCTGGGTTGCCCGGACAGATACAAACCGATAGCTGTCATACATCAACTCCTTGCAGCAATCGTTCTAACTGGCTGCATCATCTGCCAAAGAATATTGGAATGCCGCCGGATTTGAAATGGGACCGAGGCCACGACATATGTGCTGACGACAGCTATGAGCTGGAAGAATATAAACCCTCCCTCTCACCGACGTAAAGCAGGACCCAGGTAGTCTCCTACTAGATACCCACGTGATCTCAAACCACAATGAGCCTTTTACGTTGCAGATCCTCCTGCATCTTTGGTGAGGCTGCAGAGCGACAACGGCACGCTTGATGCGCATGGCGACGGCACAGGGTGAAGCAGAGCCGCGGCACTATACAAATACAAGTCTGTTTGAAATGTCATAATAGTGATAGCATATTTCCGACTGACTATGACGCAGATGTTGAGGCGATTGAGCATGGGCATGCTCGGTGTCCGCCGAAGGGAAAGGTTCTCCGGTAACGTTCTACTCTGTAACCTTACACTAAAGGCTGCAAGTAGAGTGTAACCTTACTCCCACTAAGGTCCATGCGTTTTGCTCTCATGCCCCGAACACGTCACTCGCCGGTATGCCCATGTTCATGAAGTCGGGCGGTACAAGCTTGCAGCATTTGATAGCTCTTGGGCAACAGAATCGACGCGATTTCGAAGTATTCGGTCGTGCTGATTTAATGCTGCAGAGAATGTCGCTTTTAATAAGATTATAGATCTTGAAAGGAATTCCGGATTTGGGGGTACAAGTCCAGGTCCTCGATTGCCAACTAAGCGAGGGCATGCTCTTGGCAGCAACGGCACGAGGCTGAGGCTCAAGCAAGCCATGCAAATGCAAGGCAATGATAGGAGAGACTGTGTTCTCTCCTCTTCGCAGGAAGTCTGGGCTTTTGGAATCTACTCGGTGACTTCAGATGACCCATTCACCACTTCCTAGAACTGGACTAATAGCCCCACCCAAGCTCCGCCTGATGTTGGTACTTTGGAAGCTTCAGAGGACTGTTGCCTGTTGCTGAAAAGCCGACGATTCTGATTCCACTACCTAGGGCGAGGCATTTAGTGCTTCGCGGCTCTCCCAATGGCTGCGGCATCCGTTTCAGCCCCAGCTTTCCAAAGCCGTTGAAGTCAGCCGCAAAATTTGTTGAGGGTTGCTGGAGCCGCAACAGCGAAACCAACCACATCCTTGAGTACCAATGGGCTTGGAAAATTATCTCGGCATTGCCTACAGAGCCCCACATTACTTCTTAGACCTTTGGAAGTATCGATTGGGAAAGGGGCTATGGCTACATCTGAAAGTGATGAACGGGCACTTCTCCGAGGCGCTGTGCTACTACTGCAAAGGGGCTATGAAACAGAGATTTGGCTGAGGCATACCGACCTGAAATCCGGCAATGTATGGAGCGTCTCTTCTACAATTCTAATGGCAGGGCTGAATCCTTGTCTCAGGCTGTTGTGAGAGGCATCTTCGGCTGCGCAGCATCTGATTACATTTCCTCGCTCTAAAATTGAGAGATGCCTCGTTTCATTGTTAACCGGCCCGCTTCTGTGAGACAAGACGGCTAGGCCGCAGGCCTGACCGCGGGGTTCAAACATAAGGCCAATTTGACTATCCCACACGAGATGATGTTTGTTATTGACGTCATCTGTTGAATCTAGAGCTAAGAGCCCAAGGTACACTCGAGAAGCCATAGATAGATTGAAGAGGCGAGGCCATGTTGTGTAACCTTGTAATGTAGCTCTACACTGCGAAAAAAATGAAATATTTGTAGAAATTTGGAACGGATTGGCCAGCACAGTTCACTGCCCAGATTTGGGTAATAATAAATATGAAATCTATAATTCTAGTCTAGTAAAGCAAAACGACCGCCTAGTCTATCCCAAAATGCAAACCAATTCGACTCTACCACACCACATGCTGAAGTTTAAAACTTAGATCTAACAATGAACTGCGAGGTATCCCCGCGAGGAGTGCTGCTGGGAAGCATTTAGATTTCTGTAAACTCCAACGATATGCCCGTACATCAAATAAATGTTGAACTGAAATACTAGAACGAGACAACACATCAAGGAGGTAGTTAAAACAAATATAAGAAACCTTTCTATCACGACTGGTAACCAATGGAATCATGTACCCGATATGCGGAAAATAGTAACCCTAGAAGAAAAACGAACGGACAGCTAAGAGTAGAACAGGTCTGCACGTAATTTAGTTTAAATGTCTTCAACTATTGTCTATGGGCCCACTTACGATTGGAGTGAAATCTATGGCATGGCCTTTCTCCTAACAAATTCAAGCTCTTCTCTTAACAAGTTCAAGTTCACAATTGTCGCAACGATAATGCCCGCAGCCAGGGCACATCTCGGTGGCAGTGACGTCCATCGCGGCATGTTGGCCACAATTGCAGCAAGACCATTTGTATTCGTACACCCATTCAGTTGACTTGGTGTGCTTTGAACTCGAACCACCAGATGATTTATGGTGGTGGTGACCTGATCCACCAGATGATTTATGATGACTTGAAGAGTGAGCCATTTTGAAGAAGATATTGAATAGAAGGTAAGAGTGAAGATGAATATATTGTTTGTAGTTGAGACAGGAGAACCAGGTGGTGAATTTGGAGTGTCGCGAAGAGAGAGAGACGGTCTACGAGTATTATATAGACAGAAAATGTTAAAATATGCAAGCAAACTGAGATAAGCCCAAAAAGAACTGAAAGCCTAGGCATTTCTCCTTGCTGTCCCGGGCTTCTTTGATGGCATTGATATTTCAAGCATAGAATTCTCGTTTCCTATCGATTTCGACAAAGCCTAGTTAAAGCGTGGCGAAGTGCTGCTCTTCATCCTATCGTGAAGAGGAACTAGAGAGTGATCGATGACTGCACGGAGCTCCTGAGGGCTTAGATATTCAACCGGTAAGTACGCAGCAAAGAAAGGGGCGGATTTCTAACAAAAATGCAATATTTCTGAGTCGTGCTTAGAGACAAATCTATGCACGAGCTCTCCACTCGGTGAGCAAAGAAATAAGCTGTGAATCAGGGCTTGCTGACGCCATAATACATCCGCCTTGTTCGGCAGTTGTAGTCTCGGTGAGGAAAAAGCTTCAGTACCTCCACTGGATATCGGGGCGCTAGCATTTCAAGGCCAAATCGAGTACGAGTCACGACACGGAGACCAGAAGTAGGGCACGTGAAGATTTCTCTTTCCGGAGCCGAAATTTGTGGTTACGGTCGTCATCTAATAGTAAAATCCGTAAGTCGCTGCAAGGCTGTAAGATTGACTGATGCAAGCCTCGCAGCGGTGACACAAAATTCTCAAACCTTATGAACTCGAAGCGCAGCCTTGTTTGGCTAATTAATGTCTTGATCAATATCAGTAGCCTTTTATGGCTTGGTGCCGTCTGAAAATGGAAGGGTTAGCCTGAGAGCTCTTTCTCCAAACATAGCCACGACGGGCGGATTTGAAGAGCCTCAATAAATTGAGGCGCAGTTCCATAGCGCAAGCAAATTGCTGTACTCGGGCCGGTACTAATCTTGAGTTGATGTAATATGAAAGACTGAAAGGAAAATAAAGCACAATAAACAATTGAAAATTGCGACAAGAATTCTTGTAATCAAGATACAAATATCTCTGTTAATCTGAAAGATGAAATACAAAACATAATTGAAAACCACGACAGGCATGCTGCCTTTGAGCAATATAATATCCCTGGAAAACCGAAAGTAATTCAAGTTTTTCTTTTGTTTGTTTTAAAACTTAGAAGATTGATTTAAACAGACGTAAATTGACAAATAGGGATCAACTTGAAAAAAAAGATTTCTGTTCCAAAAATCCAGATGGTTTTTGTAGGTCCAAAAATAGTCCACCCTATCCTAAGACTTATAAGCTATACTGCTTGTAAGGTATAACAAACATGATCTAGTTCTTACCATTATGTCTTGTCCAGATGAATTTCCTTTCTGAAATTATCCTCATGTCCTCACTACCTTACAAGTTTCACATCTAAGGTGAGGGTAATTGCATTCCAGACATTGGGGCACGTAGTTTACTTCGTTAGGGCCGGAGCCACATTGGCAGCAATACCAAGTGTATCGAATTATCTTAGTGGGATGTTCTCGGTGCACAAATTGAATGTAGGAAGGGCAGAATCCTCTCGTAATGTCCGTCAGTCTGGATCCTTCCCATTCCTCATTTGTTCCGACCTTTTTTATAGGTGGGATAGTCGGCGGAGGTGACTGTCGTAATTCGTGATGCGTGAACCCGGCCGATGGACTCGAATCTTGCATTATAGTCTCGAGCCCGGTGACAATTATTGCAGTATTCGTCCAACAAGAGTGAGTTGGGTCTATATGAAGTTAGCTGACAGCCGCTTACTCGAAGAGGTGAAGTTCAAAGATGTAAAACTCTGAAGTAACTCTCTGAGAGATACATAAGTTGCAACATTGACTACCTCATCGGCGCGAGTGTTCAAGAGAGATATCTTACCCATGTAGACACCAACCACAATACCAACTACTAAAATCGGGCATATGCTTGCTTCTCGCGTTCCTGGTTATGAAATATAGGGATGTTCGTCGATGGATATTATATTGCGATGGCTTGAGATCTGCGAGATCTTCAGGTGGTCAGCAGCCCTTTATATCAGTCAGTCCTACTGTATTGTTGAGTAGTACTCCTCTCGAGTAAGGCGAGCGAGCGTAGCTTCGGGTCCGAAGTATGGCAAGAAGCCCTTCGGAGGGGGAAAACCGCCCAAAGGCAAAAGATATTAGGCCACCACAATTGAATTCCATGGTGAGGAAGTCGGTGAGGGAGGGCGTACAGATATCAGCCGTTCTTGAGGGCAAGCATTTGGTTCTTGTTGACAGCTGTGAAGAAATAGAATGAGGCTGATTGTTCAACCGGCGTGGAACCGCAGCTCAATAGGGGGCACAGTGGGCCTTCTTAAGGAGGTAAAGCGAGACAAGATAACCCTGCTGATCTTCAAGAGGTGAGCCACCATCAGAAAATGGTCCTGTTCATGACAAAGACTAATCAGGCGTTTGTCTGGCTCTCACCTCTGATAATGATTGGGCCCAAATCGTTTAATGCGGCTCAACATACCCTGACAAAATGCTGCAGGTTTAGTACGACGAGCTTTATCCGTTGAGCCTCATTTAGCTATGAGTGCCATAAAGTTCCATGGATATGCCCCTTTCAACCTACTGTCAGGCACTCTCCGCCAGAAATGGACTGACAACCCCTTCAGGTCAAACCATCCGGTAGCGCTATCATCCACTAGGGTAATACAGTTGCATAATCAGAATTTGGGATAGCACATTATAAAGTCTTAGTACAAGTTTCTGGAACAATCTTCAACCGAATTTGGCAACTCAGCGCCTCATGTCCTCCGAAAAGATGGGCTAGGAAGTCTTGAAGCTGTGCAAACCTCTGCAAGGCAGATGGGTGGCTTGAGAGCTGAAGTTCGCTCCACCAGCCATAAATCCCGGATTGATGCTTAATAAAACTTATGAAGATGCTTTCAGCCTCCAAATCTCTCATTAATAACCGGGCGTCTAACGGGGGGGGGGCAGTTTTCATTGGGGGGAAGGACAATGAGACCTAGATGGGCATTGGCTTTATGGAGGTCACTGGACTCCGCCTGCTCTAAAGTGCCTTTCATATCTCTAGATGCCTAAGAGACAGCGATGTAGCCTCGGCGTTTCCGAGTATTGCGAGGAGTGATTCAAATGACCCCAGGCTTCAACAAAAGAACTGTCAACTGTGGAGACAGGCTACAAGCTGAGATACGAATAGTTTCCAATAATAGAGCTATTTGAACTAGATATATTGATCCTGCAAACTAAAAAAATGAGCTGAAAGGGCGCGCATGTTGCTTTGCGAACGAAGGAAGACATGAAAGGCAGATTTGTTAACACGAGGCTGGCTTCGGCTGAGGTACAAGGACAAGTATGTCACGTGAACGGCCTACGCGAGCTGCGAGCAGGTACATGCGGAGGTGCGTCACTGCGCCGCTCCGAAGCCTCGATGACCAACATTTCTCAATTGCTTCTACGAAACCAGGATGCTTTGTCGCAAATATCTCGTACCACAATAATGCTTGCTTGTATTGGCAGTTAACCCAGTTCCCAATAATTTCGTCTTAATTGTCATCTCCAGCCTTATGGACAAGCAAAGATGGCCCGCGCGACAGACCAGAGCAAGGTCACTACGAATATCGTAACCGCGCGAACAATCCCCATCATTTTGGCTTTGACGGTTGGATACGCAACTTATGTGCTGGTAGTATTATTATGTGGTAATTCAGCCTCTATAAGAACCTGTTGGACGCGTATTGACACAGATTTCTAGTGAATTACCTCCTTTTGAAGCACAATGATAAGGCCGCGGCTATTCCGATTCTCGTTATATATTTTGTGCTTCTCCTCCTTATGAGTAGCTCTTTTTTCCGACTTCTATATGTCACAACTTTCGACCCGCCTTATGTTCCCCTTGGGTATCAGGCTATCCGCGAACGAAATGAATACAAAAAGAAAGGAATTGCTGGTCGTGAATATGACCCTGGGAATTCTTCAGGGGATACATCAAGGGCTTCTCCAGGCTCTAAAGATGACCCTGATTCGCCTGGATTAGAGACATTCTATTCAAAAGATGTATTTGTTTGCGAGCAGGATGGAAAACCGAGATGGTGTAGTGCTTGCTGTAACTGGAAGCCGGATCGTGCTCATCACTGCAGCACTTCAAATCGTTGTATTTTGAAGATGGACCACTTTTGTCCCTGGTAAGGCCCTGTTCCGCCTTATATTAACAATTTTCAGCAGATGCTAATGAATTCTTGTCCCCAGGGTTGGAGGCCCTATTGGAGAGAATAATTTTAAATATTTCCTTCAATTTAATGGGTACACGGCTCTTTATTGCACTCACATATTGGTTGCGATTGCTATCTATACGGCTAGGCAAAGAAGTAGTGATGTATGACACCCTTTAATCTTATTTTTCTCACTGCCACCCCGCTCCTTGATTTTCTTTTATAGCTGACCTCCTGGTTGTAGACAGAGAGGGTGAACGCCAACTTCCCCGTAATTTTAGGACTGTTAGTAACTCGTTACCGCTCTGCTAAGTTTGTCTAATATGAAGTGTTTAGTTCTGCCTTTTTTGGCTTGTTCACTGCGGGCATGGCTGGAACGTCCATTTATCTTGCTGTAAACAATTTGACCCAAGTTGAAAATAGAGATGTGAAGACACGACGTCATGTCCTCGCTGTGTTAGAGCCCCCTCAGCGGCTGAGAACTCAAATTAATCCAAACTTAGCCATTCAAAGCTCTTGGCACAGAATCACATACCCACTGGGCACCGACGAGGCATCCCTCCCAGCACCCCAGCAATCACTAACTATGATGAGGTCCGAGCCTAGTGTCAGCACTCAACTCCAAGAGTCGAGCCTGGAGGTGGGAACAAATATAACCGAATTTGGTTCAGGTTCCATACCTGAAGGTCTGTCCTCAACAGGCCCGATATCTCAAAGTGATGGTCTTTCTCAAGTACGCAATCCACAGGAGAAGCTTTCCGACAGAGATATGAAAGCTACAAGAACATTTGCCGTTCTTTACATGCCGAACCCAGGCGAGCATCCTTGGGACCTTCGAAACTGGCTTTCAAATTGGGAGACAGTCATGGGAGCAACTGTTTTAGACTGGCTGTTGCCTCTAAGAAGGAGCCCATGCTGTATTCATGAAGATAGTGAGAGCTACTATAAGGTTGGACCCTGGGTTGACCTTCTCAGATCATCAGCTGGCTTCATGGCGCCTCAAGATGTTCGTGACCGCGAGAGACTGGATCTCATGCCGAAACCAAATAAAGAGAAATGAAAAACGGAACCGCTCAAGCGAAATATACATTTCGGATACTGCTGAACCGAGGACGTCGCTGTTACCTTTACATAAAAGGCACATCCGCAAACAGATTCATGACTTGATGTAGCATGTACTTCAAGAGGCGTCTTTTCATCATTTATCATAGAAAAGATTTGCATCATTGCCAATCCACGATTGAGTCGTCGTGCAACCTTCGGCATGCAACGGTAAATCCCGCATTGCCGAAAAAAATGCATATATAGTAGGAAGCTTGTAATGCTTGCATATAATGACCTTGGCATTGCGCTTCTGGATTGGATAAGGGTAGGAGGAGTTAATGGACAGTCATCAGACAAGTATAGTCAATATCTAGGGAGGATCACGGAATACAACATCCGCCCAGGAAATGGGCTTGTTAACAGTGAGAGAAAGCTCATTTTTAATTGGTGAAGAGCTCAACGCTGTGACCTGCAACCCAGCCCCTTTTCGCAGCTGAAAATTCTCGTCATCGCATTAGAGAAATTGTCAGTGTGCCATATTTGAATCGTGTCAAGAAAATAATTTTGGTCATATCATACAGCGCCATCTCTCAAATCCAGAGATGGCCAACAAAGCTTATATATAGACTTGGTCTTTAAATTTTTTGTCATAACTCCTCTAAAGCTAGATCTTGGCGGATGATATTAGAATGGCCGTGACTCGCTACGCCAATCTTAGCATGTAAACGATGCCCACGCCTTTTTACTCTACGTTCATCTGAGCTTTCGCAAGTAGAACACTTGGTCTCTTTCCTACATCCTCATTGAGCTCTCTTTTAAAACGCAGATACACTACATTATCACTAAACGAATGTTTAAGAAGCCTGATTATTTCAAACGGTATCTCTCTATAATGTCGTCTTCAGGCGGTCACACCACATCACTGGGGAAGCCATACGTTTCAACTGATAGAAAGCACGCCGACCTTCCACTTCCCTCCTTGCAATTATCCGTATTTTGCTCTTAGGCAGCAATACCAACACGTTTACTAAGCAAAGGGGCGAACAGACCAATATGTCTCAAATAATCTTAGCTGTGCATGGTGGCAATTTGGAAACATCGCCTCTTGCCTCTTCTATATCAAAAAGGAAAATTGGGGCACTTGCAAACAAAATCAACCCTACGAGCGAAGACTTGGCCAGCGAGAGGCTTTGGCATAGCAATTGAGGCTCCGCTGCCTTGCGATTAAAGAAACGCCAGACCGGCAGAATCCTAGGCCTTCGAATCTGAAACTAACGCGAGCCGCGTCAATGCCAACGCCACGAAAACCTCAACGCTGCATGTCGCTTTTACCATCTTTCTAATAAAGAAGATTTTCTCTGAAGATGTGTCGCATACCTACGTTCCTTGACGAACTTCATACTTGACCCCTTTGGGTGGAACAGTTGTTGGCAAGCCAAAAGGCCAATATTGGTTATACTTGCTTTCAAAATTCGAAAGCAAGGCCTCCAGAAACTCAACCAGGCGTGGATAGAATCTCTGAAGAGAGTCTAGCCTCAGTGTAGTGTGATGTAGGACTCAGCTAGCAAGGGTGTATGCTGGTGAGCAGTTTGTCAATACCTAAGATATATTCGTGGTTGTCGAGAGTTGAAAAATTTTTCCTCCTCAGAGATAGATGCATAGCGGTGAGTTAGAAAGTACGCTTCAGTCACAGCACAATGAATATGCCTAAGACAAACTTCTAGTCTTAGTTTATCCAACATCATTCATGTCGCAGAGAGGGATGTAGCACATAAGTGTGTTTATTGTCTTGAGAAAGAAATCAACGCGGACCAAAAACGATTGAAAAGCACGCAAGTCTATCAAGATACCGACTAAACGAACGAGATACTATTGAAAGGAATAGTCAAACCGATCTATGAAAGCATGACAGCCAAACCATCCTCTAGAGATATGAAATAACACAACCTTAAAAGGAAAAGTAATCAGGTTTATCCGAACTAAGGAGATCGAGAAAAAAGAAAGGCGAAGAAGCCAATGACAAGAGCGTTCTAAAGTGTCTCCTAAATATATCCTTCTCATGACCACTGCTAGCCAACCCAGGAAAGAAACCGCCCATCAACGACAAACAGTGAAGGCCAGAATTAAATAGAATCAAAAAAAGGTATCATCTGAGACACATTTCACGCAAACTTATGCGAGCGGCTACCAAAATCGTTAGTCATAAGAGCAGCAGTGAACTTAAGAAACATCGACAAGGAGCAAAGAACTATTGAAAGAAACCATAGCGATCCATTGAACCACACCACGCACACCCGCTGATTATAGTTTAGATCCAAATGTCAGCATAGGTAATCTTAGGAATATCCCATGCTGATTCCGAAAAAATTTGGCATACTTAGGAGGCAATTCGGCAGCTGGCGCATCGTACATGACCGCAGTCAGGGCAGTCATTGCCATTGAGGGTATAGTTGACTTCTCGACCATCTTGGCAACACACCCACCAGCTTGACAAGTCAACTCCGTCGGTGTGATCGATGAAGCCATTTGGCTGGGCTACATGCCCAAGAGTTGGGTATTGTGGACTCGCATGTTGCGATGCAAGTTGTCCGCACTGGTGGAAGGCATGGCCATATTGTGCCGGAGATTGAGAAGGGGAAACGTCAGAGCATGAAGAGCATTTCTGATGCGAACAATCTGGGCAAGAATTTCCCCATTCAGCAGTTACATCGCATCCGCAATCACAACACTTCCAATAACCCTCAGTGGATGGTGGCGGTGTATGAGAATATGCCATTTTGATGCTATACCATGCTTAGCTTCATATGGAAGAGAACAGAGATGTTTAACAACATACCTGGCTGGTGTTGATCTTGAATGTAGAACTGAGCAGAAATTTCAGGCGATTCAGATCTTCAAAGAGATTCAGAAGATGAGAGGAAGTAACAAGAAAGTCCGTTGTCTTCGTGTGCGGTACTGTCGTTTCCACAGCTCGATGTCAGTGTCGTCTTGCCTCTTTCTTCGAAGGACTTGAAGCTTTTAATACACTCTTCAGACATTGTGCTTGAGATGAGCTTGTCCGCCTGCACAGGGCGTCAAACTGGCATTGGGAGATGCTAAGGAAGTGGCATTGCGCCCGACATTTATGAAGCTTTTCCTTCTACGAATGGCTTGTCAACAAAGAGACACGATGGGCCCGGTAGCCACTGATGAAGAGATAACCTCGTCCAAGGAAAACGGTGGGAGTTTTTGGAAAGTTGGGCGGGTCGATTTGTCCACGGGCACAGCCTTCGAGCTATCTCAGGTGTCCTCTTTTTGAAGCAATGACGATGATCAAGAATTGCATAGCCCGAGAGACTAGGAGTTTAAGGCGGTCAACGATGGCCTTGTTGTGAGGTATTGTTCAAGAGTGATGGAGTCTTTGGCTAGTTTTGACGATGAGAATCGTTCCTTGGCCTTCTATGAGCCATAGCTTCGGTATTGAAGCTGCATGTTGGAATGGCTCTCCATCTCTGCGCCCCCCTACTCAAGGCCCAATTATCATGAGCCAGATGATCCTTCGATGACCGCGTTACGGACGAGCCATCATTCCGAAGTTTTGAATGGCCATTGTGGATCGCCCAAGCCGCGTCTCACGTTCCAGCGGTGAGGTGGGATTAAAGTATTTTGTTTCAAATGATAGTTCTTGGCAGCCCTATAGCATTTGGACAGACACCTGGTTCCCGATATGCAAGAGTAACTTTTGCACCGCCTGCTTTACGGTCAAAGTTGGCTAGTGCAGTATACGATACACCGGGCTCGACTCTATGAGGCTGTATGGAGACGACATGGCCAAAGACCACCTGTGTTGTCTCCAAAAGTCTTGTGATGGCCAAGCCTCTGTACCCGCATCTTCGGTGAGTAGGGTTATTCGTGACATGGCACATGTGCTCGAGTTTGAAGAAAATCTCGTGGAAGTCGCTTAGCAGGGGGGGAGGGCGGAGGTCGATATTCGGATATCAATAAACTCGGTCTAGGATATGGCGGTGGGGGGAATATTTTAGATCCAACGCTACTAAAACCGAGACATCCCCTCTTCGAAGAGCCGAAGAACATTCCATGATGTTACATCATTGAATTCTCCACAGCCTGCCCGAACGGGCATATATGTCCGGGGTGGCATGGTCTCATTACTCTGTGTCATTCGTTAGTTAATCACCGGAGTTTGATCATCTGACGAATCTTCTTTATCTGCTGGGAGGATAGGAAGAGAAAATATTCATACTAAGGTAGCATAGGCTGCATACAGTAGCCTTATTCCTTGACCTTCTCAATAGTCATAAGTAGCTCAGGACCGGAGTTCGCCTGAGTATTTAACAGCATGACCTCGTGAATGGCTCGTGAAAGCACTCTTGAAACCATTGAGAATCATAGCCCGGTGTCTTTAATAGCTGATTTCCAGGCCCATGCTGCTTGGTTGTCTCGTTGACATAGGCCTTCGCATTTCTCTGGTTTTATCGAAGTCGATCTGCAGTATGTGGGGAAGGTAATGACTGACTGAATCGCAGCAGCCACAGGAGGCCAGCACGTCTGCATATCTGCAGCCCTGCGTGCTGCAGATATCTTGCATTTCAATCGCCCTTAAGAGTTGCGTGCACATACCGCAGCAACTCAATACAAGCCGGAGAGAAGTAGCGGATATAAGAGAAAGGAACGCGGATTCTACAAGTCACACTCTCATTTACCCTGTAAGAGCCTCAAAGCGGAGATGTTCTCCAAAAGCATATTAGCACCACCACCAGTTCCAGATTGGATGACTTGCATGAACGATGGAGACGGTTTTTGCTCGCGCCGTCCCTCTTCTGACGGGTACCCAACAGCCATTTGGTGGCGATCACCTATCAAATGCTCTGCTGCACATTGCAGCGGGATGAAATCTTTGCCATTTGATGTGGTTTATAAGCAGTGTGCTTTTTTCTCCAAGTTTTTCCGCCCAGAATATCGTTCCTGCAGGCCGACGGTGCTTGAGTACTTGGAAGTTAATCTGCATATTTTACAGCAACCCTAGCTTTCTCTCTCTGGCCGACTCCGATTGCTTTTCTTTTTAAAGTTGTTTCTCCCTTACAGTATATAGCCAGGTTGGCCGATTTGTAGTGATCCAGCCCATCCCGTTGACGCCGTCTAATGTCTCGCTCCAAGTTCAGACCATGGCCAAAGAGTGGTCCCCCACACGGGAGAAAGCCACCATCTTGATCAATTGATAAACCTTGAGGTAAAGCCAATCGCAAACTAGTTCCTCGGCCATACCTGGCTCTATTACCCTTGCTATCATCGATGTCGAGTTAGAATTGAATTGATGTACTGTACAATGACAAATGACGATCAGATATGGAAGAGACAAGATAAGAAGTTTTCAATCTATAATTCATGTCTACCATTCCTCAACGAGAGTCTGGGCGAGAAATCCTGCATTTATTCACCGAAACCACATTACCTATCCTGCGCTGCAATAGCAATAGCAATAGCAATAGCAATGAAAAACGATCAAATAAATTGATCTCTTCTTCTAGTGAGCATTTGGGATATCACAGCTACAGTTCTCCGGCCGATTGTTCTAAGACCATCTCCCGCGACAGTATTGAAGGAGTTCGTTTTCCGTTTCACTTCTTTTATGAAATCGCAAGATAAACTAGTACTCTGAAATAATCAGAGTAACCGGCAGCGGCTATTGGAAGCCCACATGATTAAGCTAGAAGACATGATCGAAACCAAAACATTGAGCCTGAGCATAATGCTTGAATAGACATCAATTGAGCGATGAAAGACTCCCAATGAAGAAAAACATATAATAAATGTTGACATTGCTTTGGTATCTCCCTTGTCTGATGACATCAACATTTTATAATTCCAATCAGCGTCTGCCGAGAACGATTGCGAACTACAAATCACGTCTTCCCCACCTTTATCTTCAAACGCGTCAACCTCAACAACGTTACAATACATACACACCAGCACACAAGATCCTGATAATACCCATGCAGAGAGATCTCTTATGACCCAGTGGGTCTCATGGCTGGAATGACAATGAATAAATACCGACAATTCACGGCCTTGGATCGCAGCTACTACTCCGCAAATTGATATTTGATCAAACTACGATAAAACAAATTCCTATCAATTTCGATGTTGGTTTTGATAATTGAGGCCTCGCAGCAATTATGTCTTCTTCCCCAGCTTTCCAGCCCTCCTCTTCTTTCCTCTCTAACTCTGGGGTGCATCGAAAACGGTCACAGTTTACGTACAAACATTTGGCACAGCTTGGTGCGGGTTCGACGAGCTCTCCTCTCCGGGTGGTGGCACACGTTGATCTTGATTCTTTCTACGCACAGTGTGAAATGATTCGCCTTGGTGTAGCAGAGGATCAACCTCTGGCTGTCCAGCAGTGGTAAATCATTCTCATTATTTCTTCTAGAGAAGCTGCTAAAACTTCTAGGCAAGGTTTAATCGCTATAAACTATCCTGCGAGAAAGTTTGGCTTGAGCAGAATGATTACGTCTACGGAAGCCAGAAAGCTCTGCCCAAATCTGATCATGCAACATGTTGCAACATGGAAGGAAGGCGAGGAGACATGGTCATATCACGAAGATGCCGCCAAAAATATTGCTACCCATAAGGTTTCCCTCGATCCATACCGTCTTGAATCGCGCAAAATCCTGAGTTGCATCAAGAAAAAGTTGCCAGAAAACTTGCAGAAGGTTGAAAAAGCGGGTATCGACGAGGTGTTCCTGGACTTGTCCGCTCAAATCCACTTTGTGTTGCTGCAAAGATATCCAGAATTGGCCGGACGATCGCCAAATGACCTTGCGGAATATCTACCGTTACCTCCAACGACTGCATTAGACTGGCAAGCGGATGCTTTGATCGATCTAGATTCTGGAGAGACAGAAGAGGACGATCCAGACTGGGACGATGTAGCGATTTTGATTGGTTCTGAAATTGTACGAGACTTGCGTCGCACAATCCGCGAGGAGCTGAAATACACATGCTCTGCTGGAATTGCTCGGAATAAAATGCTGGCGAAATTGGGTTCTGCACACAAGAAACCAAATCAGCAGACTATTATTAGAAACCGTGCGGTTCAACAATTCCTCTCTGAATTCAAGTTCACCAAAATACGAGGCTTAGGTGGCAAACTTGGAGACCAAATCGTCTCAATATTTAATACAGATACAGTTAAAGACTTGCTACCGGTGAGCGTTGAGCAGTTAAAACAAAAACTAGGTGACGATACTGGAACATGGATCTACCAAGTCATTCGGGGGACGGATTCCAGCGAAGTTAGCACTCGGACACAGATAAAATCGATGCTATCAGCAAAGAGCTTCCGGCCAAGCATCAATACACCAGAGCAGGCGGCCCGTTGGCTTCGAATCTTTGTTGCTGACATATACTCCCGATTGGTGGAGGAGGGTGTCCTTGAGAACAAGAGAAGACCCAAAACAATCAATTTACATCATCGTCAAGGAAGTCAGACCAAGTCCCGACAAGCATCAATATCACTCGGAAGCAAAATAGAGGAGCCCGCTCTGTTTGAACTCGCTAAGAACCTGCTGGGTCAAATTATATCGGAAGGTTCGGTCTGGCCATGTTCAAACCTTAGCCTGAGTGTGGGGGGTTTTGAAGATGGTATCGTTGGCAACATGGGGATTGGGGCTTTTTTAATAAAGGGAGAAGAAGCTAAGGGTATGTCCCTGATTTCTCGGGAGTCTCATATACCAACAGAGTCAAATATATTAGAATATGGCCAACACCGACTTGGAAAACGTCGACGTCTTGACCCGTCAACAAGTATCCAGAGATTCTTCAACAAGCCCGATAACACAGACGACCACGATGATGAGTTTGGCGCTCAACACTTATCCGGCATGGATGCAATGTCGGCTGAAGGAGAAGTTGCAGATATGAAGGAATTGGATAAGGCGGCAGCACCACCCCCCCACGAGAACAAGGCAACCAGAGCACTGGAAAAAACTACCGCCTCGGCCAGTATATCGGCCCTGCACCAAACACCCATTACGGACTTTATATGCAATCGTTGCAATGAAGCTCTGGAGTCCGCCGATGTTTTACAAAGCCACCAGGATTGGCATTTGGCCACTGACTTACAAGATGAGGAGAACAAGCGGTCTGCTCAACGATCCAAGCTATCAACATCTAAAACAAGTAGCAAGCCCTCAACAAGCATAAATAAGAAAAAGCCTACCCGCGACCAGCCAGAGAAGGGCCAAACGAAGCTGACCTTTGGTTGATGCAACTAACGAATGTAGGGCAAGAAGATTCCTCAGATTCCCCTATCGTGATGTGCCACAAGATTGTCTCGACTCTCCACCTTGATTCCCCGTCGCGGAACTGGGCCGGATCGTTAACCAAAAGATGTGGCTGCAGCGAACCGTCAACGTGCGCTGGCCTGTTTGGCTCCGGTATCAGATGCCTGGTCATATCTTGTTCATTTCTAGAACCACATTGGTAACATTGGATGACAGCGACACGTCCGTAAGCACAACAGCCGAGTCGATATTTGTACCAGTTCAAGACATTGAGTTTAAAGTGAAGTGCAGATGCGGGTGATGGACCCATTCGCTGGGAAGCTGCATAACTTTCTATGACACTCAAGAACGGATAACCTGCAAGGCTCGATATATGAAAATCGGAAATGGCAACTTCCGGACTTGTCTGTAAGGGACGAGTTATATGAGATAGGGCCGACTGAATATTAATTCTGATAATTTGTTGATAGATGCGTGCAAATCTGCTTGAGAACCTATAAATTTTGGATACCTCACAAACATATCGTTGGTTTATTATTTATGAGTTTTCGTGAGTCACGGGGAAAATATCGAATGTCAACAACGCCACCATAGTCTGAAAGGATTTGGGTAGTGATGTTTGGAGTGACCAACGGATGTATAATTGCAGCCGCATCAAATTTCCTGGCTGCGATTCCCGATAGGACAGCGAATCAGAGGGTCCCGGAAGAGGTTGGCGGTTGGGCACAATTAGGCTGTTATGCATTTCAACCCGACCCAAGGCACGCCACATGTACAACCTCCCACAGCTTTTTCGCTGGCTGCTTTGCGGTTTATAATGACTATGCGAGGCCTAGAGTAAATATCACAGAGGAGACCGGAGACGATTCAAGAGAGGCAGGCGATAGGGGCAGGAATACACGGCCAAACCCTGAAATCCCTATCCCGATGATTTTTCTTTCCCATCTTCAAATCACACGCCTCTTTTTGGTACCGATGCTGTGCTCTCTGACTAGGCAGTGATCGATGGATTCTCCATGCAGTGCGGATCCACCGCGTTGCAGTGGTTGGCAAATATTGATGGAACAACAAGAAGATGAGCAGTTGGGAATCCATCGTTGGGAGACAAAGGCGTGATCCTTTGAGCGTAGCTTGAAAATTTGAGCTTTTCGCAGTGCGATCATTTTCTTTAAGTACTGGGTGGGCTACTGGGGGGGTTTCCGTGAGTTTTGGACGGAGAATCCTTTGCGCTGGAAGCATTTACCCACTTCACCCATATATACTGAGTACTGTGTACCGGACTCAGGAGAGTACCTCTACCTAAGGGATACCTATATCAACGGACCAGCGTACGCTTCCGTTCCCCCAGGGATCTCTCTCTCTCTCCGCCGCCCATCCACGTTCGTGGAAGCACGTTCACGCTCACGGCCGCCGGGTTTCTGTTGTCCTACAGCACCGCAGCGCATCACACTGCAGCCCCTTTTTGCAGTTACAATATCGTTCTCGGGCCTGGGAACCCTCTCATAAAAGCAGCGTCGCCACTTGGTTGCCTCGCCACGCCTCGTGATAGCAAAAGCGGCGTCCAAATCGGAGCCCAAGCGACCGCTGGTCCAGCACCGTCGGCCACCAAGCGAAGTTGCCGCTCACGCAGTCCAGTTTCCCCTCTCTCCCACTCATCTTCCTTCTCTCCCTCCTCCTGGAACCTCACCTCATCGCATCTCACCATACAGCTCACCGTATCCTATCCCAAGGCCACCTCAGTGCGGACCCTAGACCCTCAGCTGCCAGTCGCGCATCTGCCCATTTGGACTCACCGTTGGCCGGATAATTGGAGACTGGAGTGGACGCCTCGCGGGACTATTTTATCTCGAGGCTCCCCCTCGCCGTGTTCTCGGTAACCAACTTGGATCTTTGCCAGGCTTTCTTCTTCCCTCTTCCCCCTCTGCTCTCCACGATCTTGTGTTACCACATCCCTTCTTAGGCTGCCGCCGTGTGCGTGACTGAGCACTTCTCCCTTCGTCCCTGGACTTCCTTTCTTTCCTCTTACACCTTTTTTCCTCGGATTCTTTTTCTTTTCTTTTTTCAATCATGACTGGCAGAGATAGAGACAGAGACCGAGATCGTGATCGTGAAAGACGTGCAGCAGCCCAGGCTCGTACGAACGAATACTTCGTTCCCAGAGATGGCATTGACAGAGAAGTCATTACAGCGGACATCTGTCGTTATCTTGGGAACGATGCGCTCGTACGGCCGGGCACCTACGAGGTAAGTGACTAAGGGAGATGTGCGAAAATCCATCGAGCTAGAAACTGACCGTTTTGACAGAATCCAACCACACGTCAACTTCAACAAGGCTACTTCATCACTGCTTATAGAAATCTCACAACCGTAATATCGCACTCTCAAAACCTTCATCTCCTACGAACTTTACTAATTGTTGTACGACAGGCAATGATTGCAGATCTAAAGGCAGATTCTGAGAGGTGGGAGCAGGAGCGCAGAGCCGCTCAGAGGGGAGGGCCAACTGGTAGCTCTATGCGAGACTCGGACGGTATTGTTCGAAAATCTAACACCCCTATAGTGGAGTATCGCTCTTCCACAACACATCAGTCCCGTCAATACTATGGTCCCAGCACGGAAGCCGCACCCCCAACTGGAGGAAATGGATATGCAGCGAACGCTTCCACGCAGGTATATAATAATGACCAGTACCAACAGCAATCCTATGCCCAACCCGCTTCAAGCTACCCCCAAACCCAAGCATATCCCATGCCGGACAATTATTATATTGCAGGAGCAGACATGCAAGTTGAAGGCTCACGGCCATCAACCCGTAATCCGGTAAGCCAGCCGACGACCGCAGTTCCAAGATCTGGAACTGGTACTGTTCAGTATTCCCCATCCCAGGCAGTGTATGCCCAACAGCCCTCAACCTCAACCCCAACCAGCTATTACACCTCGGCATCTGGCGCACCAGCCTCATCGACCCAGTACGCAAATCAAGCAACAGATCCCTATTACGGTCGTGGTGCGTACAATCACCCGCCATCTCCATAGTTTTGTTTCGTGCAACGAAAAGTATCTAACAGTTTAGCTGCCCCAGTAGTATCACCTTACGACAGCCAGGATCCATATGGTGACCAGACATACCGGGACCCCAGTGTGTACAACCAGTCCTCAGGAATGACGCCTAATACTACTACCACCACTGCTAGACGCGACCGTGATCGTGACAGGGAACCAGAGCGTGAAAGGCACCGCCGTACCGGCCGCTAGGTTGTCCGTTAGGATTTGACTTGGCATGTCCCGATTGTGATGAGCCATCTCCCGACTTTGCATTTTTGGCGTTTTTCATTGATGATTTATTCCTGGGATTGTCCGCGATATCTGGATCGTTTGACCTCGGACAAATGCCCACTCAGAGGAACCAGACCATTTTAGATGGCACTTCACAGTCTGTATAAGACTTTTGAGTTGCAAGATTGCACTCGCTCAAAGAGTTGAGGACCCGTGGTGGTCCTCACATCAAGTTGAATCCACATCTTATTCTCGCTAGAGCCTATTCTCAAATGGATCGATTACCAATTGTACGAGCGAGGATCCATGAGTAGATGATTTGGCCATGGATATGCAATGTTTCTGTCTGCCTTTATGACTTTACGAACCGGACCCATGGAGAAAGAAAGATGCTTCTCACGGTTTCTACTGTCTACTGCATTAGTGCTTGCATTTGTACAGGCCGTTTTGGCGCTCCGGGATTGTCTTTTCCATTCTAGTTCTTGGATACCCTCATACTGCTGTCTGGATCCGTTGCTACCAATGGGGCTTGCCGTCTGGATTACATATTTGTGCCGCTTTCTCAGTTTGGGTGGGTATTCTGACTTTGCTAGAGCGTGTTTGGACCGGACCGGGCAGCAGGTAGAGGAGTTTGTACATATCCCCGCACACAGAGACCTCTTGCGCATTGCAATGGGAATAATTTTCCATCCATTTGTTTATCGTCTTTCCACTGGGACAATCCACGGGAAATTTGTTGAATCCTGGAAGCTACTGACTCACAATATTGATTGCGCACTTATCACAGGTACAGTGAATACAAGCTGGTATAAAAATTATATCCAGAAAAGGAGTTCGCCTAATGGTCAGCCGGTCAGATCCCACGCGGGGCTTGCCTTCCAGAAGGACCCTTTCAGGACCATCATGGATCTAAGTGGCTTTAATCCCAACTCGGTTCCAGGCAACGACTCTCAGCATCATGTTCATTCATACATCGCTAGTTCAGCTTGTGGGCGCTTCAATGCTCTTCCTATTATGCCACGGATCTAAGGAAGTTCAGGTGTCATTTAAATACTGGCAAGGAGATCTATAGATTCACCAATGATCTGCTACACCTCGCATTCCTTATAAAGTACCCCGCAGCACTCTCGACTCTTGACATATTTTTTGAAAAGTCTTATCTCTATTTCCCTGAGATTTCAAGAGACGCCAAGAGAGTCGGAGACTAATATGATGTCCCAGAAATTGTACAGTCACCTCCAGCCATGTCATGAGGCCATCGGGCATGAACGGAGAAATTCCTTTTTCATTTCATCTGGCTACTTTCCTGCCGTCAAAGATACATACCGGCTTCCTTACCCGGCCGGCTATTTTCAAACTCTGGACAAGTGCCACCCCGTATTTTCAATCCTGGCCGGCTTCTGTTCTCGGATCTTACAGAATTCCACCTCACTCAGGCCGCTCAAATGGTCCAAAAGGATTTAATACCGTGCTACCCCTCAGCGCCCTTAAACCCACCTTTAATATATCATGAAGACTACGTACCACAATGAGCTCGGCGGCTTTTAAAGAGCTTTCCGTGAATGTAAAGGATCTCTTTTCCCTTTTGCGTCTCCTTTGATTTTGTAGTCTCTCATGTGTGACCAGTTTGGAATTTGGAGCTAATTGATACGCAGGGTAATATTTGAGGGTTGTGGGGCTTTCCGAGGCGGAACGGACGGGCCGTCTTGGTTTTGGTAAACATTCTATTTTTAGCAGAGAGTATGAATAGAAAGGATTGGGATGATGGTTGATCAAATCAGAGTGTCAGATGTTATAGAAGTCAAAAAGTTTTCTATGATTGACAAGAGGGAGAGATGGTGTGCGGTTTTAGATCAGGGCCTCAACGAATCTCATTGATGGATGAATCATAAGTATAACATATAACGTCTAATAATGTTCAGATGGCGTTTGTGGATGGAAGTGTTGCGCTTTCTCTTCTATAGTAATTATTTAACCTTTCCATCCTTAATCAGTAAATGTCATCCTCACCCATTACCATTATTTACAAGTGTGACTTCTGCCGCAAGGAATGGTTACTCTTGCTCTCCCATTCCATATCTCTTAGTTATCTTAGATATCTCACTGATTACTATATGTTTCAATCCTTAAGGACTTCACTTAGAAAGTATGGACAGCCATGGGCAACTGTTACTAACAATGACGAGGCCACTGTAGGACCTGACGCGCCTCGGATACGGGCTTATTTCTATGCTTTTGCCGGCTGAGTGAGCGTTCCAACTTTCCTTCCAACCTTCCAACTTTCTACAGTATAGCATGTAACACAGGAAATGAAGATCAACAAGCAGGCTGGATATATTTCTCGATATCCGATTTGCCAGAACACATGCTTTCAGCCCAACGTGCCTTCTGCATGCAAATCGGTCTTGATTTTGCGGATGAGCGATGCCAGCTGTGGAAAGATGTTCAACAAGTAAGGGGGCGCATCTCCCTTTGGTTTAAACCCCTGGCATAGGCATTTGGATTTTGTGGTGCTATTCACTTTTATTTCGATATCACAAATTGTTATACCGTTGAGTTATGATCCTCAAGGAAACAAGATTGCAGCCACTTCTATGGTTAATATCACGTAGGGGGGTAGGCTGGCTGTTATGTATCTTGATGCGGGTGAGGTCGTTGAGCCCGACTCTCCGCAGGCGCTTCCAGAGAGAGATTCCATGTTCTCTCCTCCACACCGGGCTCGAGCGAGCGAAGGGTTCCAAATCTAGCCAGCTTCTTACATGTCATGTCGACTTGTCTTGACGAGACATAGAAGACAAAATAAAATTCAGATTGGATCACTTTCCATGCATTGTTCTACACTGGGGAGATAAGTTTGATTCTGTGTGGAGCCTCGGCTCAGACATATTGTACGATAGACGTGTCGGAGGGACAATCTATGCTCCGCTCTTTAACTTGAGCTTCGCTCCTTAACTTGATTTCGGGACGTGGGCTTTAGATATGGCAGCCTTTATACTTCGAGGGCATACTTAACTTGCTGCTCTGCTTCCGGAGCGTATTCTCGATGATGGATGCACAGAGATCTTGCGATAACCGAAGTCCAGTGATGGTCTATTTGGATCAGAGGTCACGTCATGCTCTAAATATGCAATGGCAGCATTATACCAGTGGTACCAGGCGATCCATATTAGTCCTCCGTATCCAAGATAGATATGGAACTCAGACTATGACGCATTTTCTTATACAGTTGTCTCGTGCGATATTCTCGGCCTATCAAACATATACCTGGCTAAGTTAGATAGGAAATAATTTGGTGTATCTTTGTTCTCGCTCGAGTCTCTAATGCAACCTTTCTCTCTCGTACTCGGAGATGCTCATCTCCGTTGAGGCTTAAATGTCATTAGCAGAACCTTGTTCCCCCCGCCTCCCCCCCTGAATGTTCCATGGGCTCAATCTAGATTAGAAGTCAACACAGATTGTTATCTCTTTCATAGAGTGTCTGTTTGGGATTCAATTGAACCCACAGGACAATAAGGAAAAAGAATTATGATATTAGCTCATGTTGCCAGGCGTAGGACTAGCCAGGATGATAGTCTCGAATTCAAATTAAGGAAGTTAGTCGACTAAACTGAGCTATTGGCGCCTGTGTAGTGGATATTACGGTATAATCGAAGATGACTTCGTTCTTTAGTTACTCCGAACAGCGACTCGGAGGTTGGGTCTGGGCTGCAGCCAAGCCAGTAAACAGTATTGTACCGTATTTTTATATAATAATTCCTGCAGTAAGGAGAAGGACATACGAAGCTCTATATATTAGCCGACTCGGCGAGTTAACTACCCCATGTCTATCAGTGGGGGGCTTCTGCAATGGCCTCGTAGGTGTCTGTACCTAGGCTGTACGAAGTACCGTGCGTACCTTCTATGAAGTAACCTGTTACGGAGGTACAATAAAGTGGAGTACTTGTAATACAACGGATGTACGACGTACTTTACAGTGCCGGGGAAGGAGAATAATGTTGTAATCGGGAGGATCTTTATTTTCGGAGTTTCAGAGTCAGCCGGGGGGGCGCAGGATAGGCCAACTACGTAATCTTACATTGCATGTTCCAGTGCACTGTTGAATCCCTGGGTACCACATATACTGGTGTTCTTTTTCTCAATGTGGAAAAATCATTCTGGTGGGTAGTACTTTCACACTGGTCGGTGGGAGATAACCCTCCGCAGTGAAAATTCTTGGTTATTAGCTGTGCATATCCCTGTTTTTATGTTCTTGAAATAATTATCACAAAACTGCCGGCAGCGAGCGGTACTCGCGGCTCACGTCACGTCTTTTCTCAGCGCCACCGCCAGCTATAATAATACGAGGGGCGACTCTGCGCTGACTGGAACTGGACTGGACGCCTTTCGCTGCCCACCAACGAAAACACGACGCAAGGCCACCGTGGCTCGATTCAGTCCAGTTGCTGGGCCTACTCATTCAGGATCCGCTGGTGCCAGCCATTTAGTGGATTGCGTGGGCCAGTGAGGCGCGAAAGAGAAAATAAAGGAGAGAGGCGAAAATTCTAAATGGAATAAAAGAAATTTAACCCCGAAAATGATCGTCTTTGGATATTCCGGAATGATAAAATGCGTTACAGCTCAAATTTATTTTTAGGAGTATATAATTTGAGTTCGAACTATAACAGCATCTACACATGTGAGACTCTGCGCATACACGGGGGAAGCCGTACGTCAACGCTATGTGCCTTCACAGATAATACTGTACCACGTCCGTTGCTGGGCTGGCCGACTTATACTCCATAAACTGGACAGCACTAGGCTGTGTTGAAGGCAAAGTTACATTGCTGTAAATTTTGATATCTCAGCCTCCTTAGGCTCCTCAAAGGAGACCACAGTAAGTCCAAGATCGAGGCAATATCTGCACCCATGCAAGACATTGCTGCTCTCTCAGCTTGTCCTTGGCTCTACAGAATGCTACTTCGTGTTCTAAATAGTTATACGGTCCGAATGGACTGAAGAGAGGTGGAAATTTCCTGTTTTGTAGAACTTGTTGGAAGTATAAGTAGAGGTATTGAGACGTTGGGGATTCTGTGACATCCCTTCAGTCAACAATGTTCTACCCTGGCCGGCGATTTTCAATGGAAGCCTGAATGCGTGCAACGCGATCCAGAGCTGTATCTGTTTCGCATGCACTAGCTGGATCTCTCCCAATATCGACGTGCACTACATCCCGATGGCGACTCTTGCGGACAGCTATTGGCAATGTGTAGCCTACCCACGCCCTAATAATGTTGCTAACGCCGCCTCATATTTTAACGTGACGAGTAATGCAGCATCCGGGTTTAGGTTTTCCATTCCAGACTTAAACATATACTAAGAGATAGAGGGGAAGGGAGAGAAGGGGGCCAATTGAGGGTGGGGAAAGCAGGACCTGTTCGATGAATTAGTCGGATCTTATCATGGTATGTATTTGTATAATACGTATCACTACTCAAATTGTTCACTGCCAAATCAGTCAATCATAATAGGATGATACACCGGAGGTAAGAGAGCGGAAGGGAAGAAGCTGATAATATGTCGAAGAGAATAGGTGAGTGGAATGAAATGGCAGGTAGTCTTGCGAAGACTATCATTTTCGAGATATATTCTCAGCATCGTCGGTACCATGTCATAAGGTAGGCTATATATACTGCTTACCAACGATTTATATCATATTACCAGGTATACATAATATATCTGTACAGCGATACACGTGGGGAACGGCGGATCAAGAAGAACCTAACCAATGACCACTAATTAACACTAGCTACTAACTCATAATCAATAAATCCACAATCAATCCATCGATAATCAATCAGTCAATCAGAATCCCATACTTTTCCAGCTCCAGCTCCAGCTGCAGCCGCACCGCATTTGCCTGGCTAGGGAAGTTGCTTGGCTACTCTACTGTACCTATTGCAATCCCACTGCGCGCTGCGTTCGCACTCCCATTCCCACTGCCATTATTCCCATTCCAGACAGCGTAGGATTAGAATGAGGATTATTTCCATTCCCGCATGGCTGCTCATGGTTGATCACGTCGCCCGTCTCTATCTCTCACACTTTACATCCTTTCTTGCAACACCAACACCAACACAACACCACACCAGCACCCGGGACCCTACCGAACCGTATCAGCAACGTCCACGGCATTAATTGCACACGCGGGTCCTGACCTGGCGATCGTCATTATCCCCTCCCTCCCGTTCAATTCCATGCGAAACGATCGGCCTTTTCAAACACTGAGTCGACGCGAGCGCACAGCCTTCCCTTGGCACATCCCATCCCGTCCCCGTTTCCCCCTTTCGTACTTGTACCTCCGACCACAACATTTTTTTTCCAACGCTCTGCTTTCATCTCCAATCCAACAATTCCACAACACGAGAGACAAGAGAGACAAGACACCAGACTCCAGTGCATTATCTCCACGGAGACCGCGTCGGTGGGATCGATTGAAGTCGATCACGGTTCGCCGACAGCTTTGCTGTCCATTGCCTGCCCATCATGCTCACCTTCAAGAGAGCTCTGATAGCTGCCGCGTGCTTTCTCACTATGATTTACCTGGTGACTCGATCACACCCACAATCATCGTCGAACCCCCCCATACCTACTCCCTCACCTAAGGGCCCATTAATTCCCCAATCTGAAGGCTCCCCCCAGCCGGCACCGATGGACAAGGACGGCCAGAAGACGAGCACGGGACACGCAGCATCAACGTCTGTGTTGGCCCCAGGGGCAGACAACCAGCCGTACCGTAAGGGGAAGAGGCCAAATACATCTCAGCAACTGCTTCAAGATATGGCGAATGCGCCATTACGAGACCGTCTGGCCTACCAATTTCCCTACGACGTCGAGACTAAATTCCCGGCATACATATGGCAGACGTGGAAATATACCCCGGCCTCTGGAGACTTTGGGGAGGCTCTGCGGCCGGCAGAAGCAAGCTGGTCAGAGAAGCATCCGGGCTTCGTCCACGAGGTTATCACGGACCAGGTCGCAGTGCATTTGTTACGACATCTTTACACGTCGGTGCCAGAGGTACTAGAGGCATACCAGGCTCTACCGCTGCCCGTTCTCAAGGCGGACTTCTTCAGATACCTAATCCTGCTGGCCAGAGGTGGCATCTACTCCGATATTGATACCTACGCACTCAAATCAGCCGCCGAATGGCTTCCAGAGAGTGTGCCACGAGAATCCATTGGCCTGGTGATTGGCATCGAAGCCGATCCTGATCGTGAAGATTGGAAAGATTGGTACTCACGCCGGATTCAGTTCTGTCAATGGACCATCCAGGCAAAGCCGGGGCATCCGATTCTTCGCGAGGTCGTGGCTAATATCACAACAGAGACATTGAAGAGAATGAAGAATGGGGGGTTCAAAAAATTCAATAGTAACGATGTCATTGAGTTCACTGGGCCCGCCCTGTGGACTGATACAATATTCAGTTTCATGAACGACGAGAGGTACTTTGATATGTCAACTGGCACGGGAAACATTTCATGGAAGGACTTTACGGGTATGACGACCTCAAAGAAAGTTGGTGATGTGGTGGTTTTGCCAATTACGAGCTTCAGTCCGGGAGTCCAGCAAATGGGCGCTGAAGATTATGATCACCCCATGGCCTTTGTCAAGCACGATTTTGAGGGTATGTTATGATTTCCTCTCTGTCTCTAAGACTATGCTAATTCTTGAAAAGGTTCATGGAAACCAGAAGAGGAACGACATATTGGCGAAAGCCCCGAGGACGAGGAGAAGAGAAAGGAGCTGGAGCAGCAGCAGCAAAAAGTGCAACAGTAATTTCGAACTCTACCACGCAACGCCCTTCTTCGAATATTCCGAAGAACTTGTACATTTATTTTCCACAATCCACCCACCTATATTTTATATCATGCATATTCCGAGCAGCCCTCGATTTCCTATTCGACGGCTTCATATTGCATCGGCGGCGGCCGGCCGGCAGGCGTACACGCAAGAACACCTACATACATTCATACATCGACCGTACAGACACCACGAAACTGATCACACCTGCAAGATCCTGGGCTTCGCTTCTCTTACGGCATTTTCTCCTCCACGAGTTCCCTTTTGTGTCATACATAAAATATTAGACGGGGCGGCGTGTGTAATGCAACAATTCGATTTGCTTCTGTTAGGAAAACTTTTTATTTTTATTTTGTTTTGCGTATTTAGACGGTTTTGATTTTTGAAAGGGGGTTGAAGGAGGGAAAACGAGTTGGCTACACAAAATATACCGACGGAACCCACGTAGAATGGTGTTCAAATTGGATCAAAGTTTGGCTGAAAGGAAAACGTGAGAGAAGGGGACAGGACGGAAAGTCAGACAAGAGACACGAGTTTTTCAAGAGCTGAAATCTTGTGTGTGTTATGAAGTTTTGGACTCCTCCAACGGTTTGGAATTTACACAAAACGAAGTTTCTTGGTACAAAAAAGAGAAAGCTTTGGGAGGCTTCTTGCGTGATCAAAAATCGCGGAGCCGGATTTTAGATTGGGATTCTGGCTTTCTCTCTTTTTGGGGGGGAAGGGGAGGTTTTTTGTTTCTTCTGGAAAGGTTTGGGAGGGTTGGAAATGGGCCGTTGGTTTAATAGACAAGACGAATTTGTGCCGGCGCCAAAAAATACAGGCGAGGTGTACAGGTTTGGAAGGGATAGGAGGATTGTAGATATATACATATATATATATATATTACAATGGAAAGATCCCCCTTTTTCAGATCCCGAGAGATGGGATCTAGACTTGTTCTATTCTGGTTCTATTCTGGCCGTGTTGGAGATATATATCCATGCATCGGATGCGTAAAATATAGGTAAGATATCTGCCAGAGACATGCTATAGATGTACCATACACATTCTTTTTGTCGCCTAAGTATCTAGATATAGAGAGAGATAGATTGGCAAGGTAGAAACGGGAAGTGCCCCCCTTTTCCAAGCCTGCCAGTTACTCCAAGTGTACGCATCCGCATTCCCTTACGGGAAACACGAGATTCCGGAGATTTGTAATTTAAATAGATTATTCCGTACCCCATAATCCACACTCGTCACTGTCCATTTCTTTCTCTGACCTAGCTTCGGCTTCGGTTTGAAAAGAAGGGAGTGGGGAGGAGACCAGGCGGGACGAGCGGAGCGGAGGCGGGATGCGATCTTCTTGGGCTAACACGGGATTGCCGACAATGACACCGCGGGACTGGACTAGACGGGGTCCGGGTTGACCTTTCCCTTTCGACCCCGCATTTAGTGACCTTCTCATTTCTTGACGGCTCGTGATCTCTCCTCTCTCTCTTTTTCTTTCTGTTCTGCTTTTTTCGAATTTATATTTAACTTTTCATCATTGCTGGAGGAATCTTGAATTTTCATTTTCTTATTCCATGACGGGCAGTTTGACAGCTTTGACGGAAGGCGGGGTCACATCTTTCATTTGTTTGAAGAGCTCGTGTCTTTCTGCATAAAGATTTGTAAGGGTTCACGAAGATTGCGGGCCTGGGGCTTGTATTACCTCCTGTGGAATTTTGAGTGAGACGGTGGTGTTGTGCTTGTATAACTGGAAAAGGGAAATTGGATAAGGTTGAGAACGAGGGGTTTTGAAGATCGGGCTTCAAAAGATATCTATTTGTGAAGAAAGAGAAGGGTGCATGAACGAATGATTGGATTTAGTGAATGTATTGCAGGTCGAAATAACGCTGGAATGAATGGGCTGGGCGAATGAACAAATTGCTCATCAGATTGTTGGCTCGGAAGGGCAATGATGAAGAATATTAAGATGAGGATGAGATGCCATGGCTTCGTTGGGCTGAGAAGTGAACTATGGCTGAGAAGAAGCTTGGGAGGATGGAGATGTGAGGCAACGAGGAGTTTATTGACGCAGAGCATTGCCAAAGGCTCGAATTCGGTGTGTTTTTCTCATTTACACATCGACTTTTCTCTATTCTGTGTTCCATTTCTTGATATCCTCACATTCCGTACGGTGCTAATCTCCTCAAGCCACCGCTCCTCCCCCACACCATTCCAGAACACTTTGATACCGTGGTCTCCTCACATGGAGATAGAACGGCAATCATATCTCGCTCTCAAAAGGCGAGGCTAACTTACCGAGAACTGGATGAGCGGAGCACGGTGCTAGCGTACGGCCTGAGAGAAAGAGGCGTGAAAAAGGGGGAGCGGGTTGCCGTCGCCCTCGGCAATAACTGGGAGAACGCGGTGTTAAGCTACGCGGTTTGGAAATTGGGTAGCATTTTGGTAAGGCCAAGAAGCGGTGTTTGTTTTGTGTTTTGGGGAGATGGAACTTAGAGGGAAGATAAAGAAAAGGAACGCTGACGAGGTGGGAATAGGTTCCTTTGAATCCCGCGTTCAACTCTCTACAAGTCATATCGGCACTGTCACATCTTGACGCTGCGCATTTGGTTATCGGCACCGAGACGAACCTCCCTTTCAAGCCACCGAGAGAAAATGTCACATTGCTAAAACAAATTGTTCCAGATTTAAGTGCTGACAGGGTAGAATCTCAGCCTGTTCCTTCGTTGAGGAATATCTTTCTCCTGGATAACTCTTCTGGGAGGATCGATACCTCTACTTTCTCCGCCACGATCACATTTCCCTCTCTACTCAACTCCTCCATATCTCAGAAGGAGAATGGGATTGTACCGGACTCGCCATTGGATCGAGACGATATAATAAACATCCAATTCACATCGGGAACCACATCTCTCCCAAAAGCGGCTTGCCTAACTCACCATTCTATTCTCAATAATGGCTATTTCATCGGGCTACGCATGGGTCTCACCCCTACAGATATAGTTTGCTGTCCGCCTCCTCTCTTCCACTGCTTTGGCTGCATCCTTGGTTATATGGCCACAGCAACTCATGGCTCTACGATTCTCTTCCCCTCCGAGGCGTTCAATCCTGAAGCCACGCTCCGCTCTGTCCAAGAAGAAGGTGCCACGGCCCTTTATGGCGTGGCCACAATGTTCGTCGCTGAATTGGAACTTCTCGCCAATGGGACTGTTCCATATCATGGGTTTGAGGGGCTGAGAACGGGGATTGCAGCAGGGAGTTCGGTACCGAGTCATTTGATGGAAAAGTTGCACAAGACTCTGAATCTTACCGGGTTGACCATTTGTTACGGGATGACGGAGACGAGCCCGGTGTCGTGCATGACTACCCCAACGGATCCGATTGAAAAGAGAGTTGATAGCGTGGGGAGGTTACTGGAGCATGTCGAAGCAAGGGTAGTTTCTACCCATGATCGATCTAAGATCTTGCCAATTGGCGAGAGAGGAGAGTTGGTGGTATCAGGATACAACGTGATGAAAGGCTACTGGGGAGACAAACAGCGCACGGAAGAAGTGCGAGTTGTCGAACAAGTCCCAATCCCGAATTCAACATCGTACGAGGAGAAAGTGTGGATGCACACTGGCGATGAGGCCGAGATGGATGAGAATGGGTATGTGAAGATCACGGGCCGCATCAAGGATCTGATTATTCGAGGCGGGGAAAACATTCACCCCCTCGAAGTTGAGAATGCCCTGTTCATGTTGGACGAGGTTAGCGAGGCTTCGGTCGTAGGACTCCCAGATGACCGGTACGGCGAGTGTGTTGCCGCATTTGTGGTAGTGCATAGAGGAGTGCGTGTTGGCGTTGATGATGCAGGTAGTGGGGAAAAGGAAATCGATGGAGTAGATATGACTCAATCGAAGATCTTGACTAAAGATAAAGTAAGAGGATGGGTACAACAGACGTTGAGCAATCATATGGCCCCGAAGTATGTTTTCTGGGTGAAAGAATATCCCAAGACGGCGAGTGGGAAGATTCAGAAATTTAAGTTAAGGGATATGGGGATGGAGATGTTGAAGAGGGTGGAGGGGAAGTAGCGCTGAAAGCTGAATAGATCAAGTGGAAAACAGTTAATAAGATGAGATAGATGAGAGATATTTTTCTCCATATATACTTTCTCCACGCAAGATGTATAAAGTTAAATAAAAGTAACAGAATGGTATCTTCAGATCCCGTTGTTCATCTTTTCCAAATAAAGTTTTGTGCGTAGTGATGGGAATCACCACGAAATCTCATTTCACCACTTTCTATATTTCCTACATGAAATCAGCGTGAGTATTTCCATATCGCCAGCAAGTTCTTTCCTTTTTTTTCTCTTCATACTTTTTTAATTAATCGTTATGAGGATATTGAATCCTCTCATATTGAGTCTCGGTATTAGAATATCCTACTTCACACGTGATTCTCAATCCAAATCCCATCTCCTGTGAATCTTTTCTCATCTGGGCTCAAGAATAAGACGCAGGGAATATACCAAGGTTCAAAACACAAACTTTTCTCTGCTCGCCCTCAATTCCTGTCTTGGTGCGACAGATTAGGTCTTTACAACAGTCCTAGCCTATCTTGCGGTTTTTCGTGTTTGGAGATGGTATTAACTTTGATTCTATATAAAAATACCGTGGTGTATTTTTGAAAAGGAGAGGATTAGCTGTTTATTTAGAAGATCATTGTAGTCGGGCCCGATCCCCAGGGGAGCAACAACCATGACAAACTCAATGGTTGCGAGGGCAAGAAAAAGGGTTCTGAGTTTGCATTTTCAAATATTTCTCTTGGTTTTTGAGGGAGTAACTTTTTGGATGACAGTTGATTGCCAGGAAGAGAAGATTCAGTTCTAGAAACTCAACAAGGGAAGGACAACGTCATATTACTTATAACTTGCCAACACCTTTGATTTACATATCTATCTTCACTTTGTCTCTAGCTGTTGAAACAACGACATTCTCCTGAGGGTAGTTACGATATATTTGTTGAGCTAGATGGGGGGCGTTATTCACGTGCGGTGATGGCTTGTAATATATGAGCTATACGGTAGGCATCTAGGTAGTGTTAATTTTCACTATCTAATCCGAAATTCCATTTAACAGTGGAGTGCAACATAAATTGGTTCAAATAATAGAAAGAAAAAGACATGAATGGTATATTGCTATCCTGCGGATATTTGAACCGCTTTCGTGGTAGCATCAATGGCTTTAGGAGCGACGAGAATAATTACTTTTTGGGGAATTTTGAAATATGTTTTCGGCCAAGAAAGACATAAATGGTTTACTTTAATTGTGTCTTGGAAAGGGCTTTCAATCGTCACTAATCTGGAATGGGAAGAAGCGAGAAACAATCCAGATTTTTCCCATCGGGTACCGGTGATTGAATCCGGATCCGCTAGATTAGCTAGCCGCAATTAAAAAGCAAGAACCGAAAACGGAATGCGGTAATAAGCCTGAACTTGTCAGTGCTTTGAAACAAAATGATCAAATATTACTCCGGCATATATTGAACTCCTTACCATTCGCAGCGATCTTTGCGTGTACCGTCACGTGATAGAAAAGCTTGAACTCAGGATACGTAGCAGATGCCCAGTGTTAGTGTATCCTAGTTTATACAAGGTGGTTCTTGCTTAACCACAGAATTGAAAGAGCGAGTACCGCAAACATTGAGATAGCAACCATCCCTCAACAAAGTTACGAGTCGTTCCACAGGACTCGGCAGTTGAGCCGAGGAACACGAAGAATGTGGAGGGTAGATCGGTATCAGCCTCGATAAGGAATGTAAACACATGTGGAACGCGAAGTCTCCATTCCTACCAAACGAAAAACCAAAATGATCTAAAGAAAGGGGGACATGGCCAGTACAGCTTCATTGATCAGAGGATAACACTGAGCGTGCAAATAACACCATGGACGAACTTGACAGCTTGAGAGAGGTCGTTCGGACGCAGGACGCCGAAATCACGAGGTTGAGGGAGATCGACCAGGAGAAGGACGTTGCAATCCAAAAATTAAGGGGAGAAATTGCTGATGCCCGGAATAAGGTGACGGTTGCCGAGGGGCGTGCTAGGACTGCTCTGGAGAATAATGACTACGCTGAGACCGAGAATAGTAAAATTCTCCATGAACTCGACCTTGCTAATGAGGCAGTGGCGGCTTTTGAAAAGAAGCTCGAGGAACGAGAACGGGAAATCGCCACAAAAGAAGACTATATCACATGGATCGAAAAACAACTGGACGAAGTCAAAGTGAAAAATGAGAAGTTAGAAGTGGCAAATAAAGACCAGGCGGAGAAGGAGACAAAGTTGAGGGCGGACCTGGAAAAGGAGCATGAACTGAAAATCAGCACCGAACGGTCAGCCGAATCCAAGCAGAAAGACAACGAGGGCATCATCAGACTACTGAAAGAAGAGGAAGTCAAGACGCGGACCCTAACCGAAGAAGTATCTGTTATGAAGCAACAGCTTGAGCACCTCCAAGGGGTCGAGGAGGCCCTCGCAGAGGAGAAAAACCTTACCCAGGGTATGACGGCCCAGATGGAACAGTTCCAGAGCGAAATGCAGCCTTTCGATCTCAACATCAGTGCTCACACTGGCCCCACAAATCCAAAGGTCGTAGGGCCGTCACTGTCGATGGCTACGGAGCTCCATAGCATGTCAATCGACAGTAGAACGGACAGCCAGTCATCTGCGGGGAAATCTGCTTCGTTCGAGGATATGTTCAGTGATAAAGACTTGAAATTGGATGACTCAGGCTCGGAAGAGGGTGCTACTGAGAGAGGAGACTCGTCCGACGAAGGCCATGTCGAAGTCGTTATCAAGGAGGTATCGGTGGAGGTCCCGGTGGAAGTCATTATACCTGGAAACACCATCTATGTCCCGGTTCTATACAATACTACGATCCACAATCCCTTCGCCTGCTGGCTCCAAACTGATATCAACTTCTTCATTCTTGCATACTCCTACACTATTCTCGCTACATGCTCGCTGCTTAAAATATTGGGTACTGATGCCAGTCCCCAGAAAGAGCCAGACCTCCCTGGCGCCGATTCTGCAAGCGGTGGTGAAAAGGAAGAAATTCAAACCCCTCAAGAAGATGGTGACGATTCCACTGAACCCCTCCAGCAGGTCCACCAGCCTGAGAATGCTGAAGCTGCCGTTTCTGTGCAGAACGACACAGAAGCATACCCGCCGTCACCAAGATGGTGGCATCCCCTACATTTCGATTCAAGCAAAACCCCGAACGCTTTCAAAACCGTACTGTTCTTTATCATCCATTTCTATTTCTACTGCCTTCTCTACATTTTAATCAATACGTACTTTGAGAGGAGAACATGGATTCAAGCCAACGAAGGTACTCGCGCAACTCTCGTTCAAATGCTCATGCATCGAAACCGTTATGGTCGTGGGATTTCCTCTTACATCTTCAGCGAGGCCGCTCGGAGGCGGCTTCAAAGAGCCGTCCTGTGGTCCATCGAAATTTGCGGCATTCAGCAAAAGGGATATCCCCTTCCCGGATAAACTGTTTGATTTGTCACATTCGAAATTTTCAAACGACTCGGCCGCAGATTTTTTTGTTTTCCAATGATTTCGTGGGTTCTACGATATGGGAGGAAATATTAGGTGTTTTGGGGAAAGGGCATGGATAGATTTCCGAGAGGTTCCTGATTTAGCACCAGGTAGATTCGGAGGCCCACAGTTTGGCGTTTGCAGCGATTCTACGGTCTATCTAGACGATGGTTTTATGGATTTGATATATTATGTTGTGTCTCTGCATGTTGTTTTTACATTGCATCATTGGTGGCTTTTTTTAACGCTTGTCTTCACACGAATGCGTTTTGACTGAGGTTGAGAACGCCGACAGGAGGGAATGGCCTCGACACTTGATTCGTGCATCTTCCTCATTTTCATTTCGGCTTCTGAGGCATATCCTCATCCTTGAATCATGTTCCGATCCGAGATTCTCCTTGCTACCTGTCCTACCTGTCCCTGATTAGATGATCGAAGTTCGGCCGTGTTCCACTTATGGACATACGTTTCCTGTTGTGGAAAAATAAATCAAATAAAGACATTCCAAATATATGCCTGCCACCAAACGCCCGAGCCGTTGCTACTGGCTAGGTACGGTACTACCACCCATGATGGAGGACTCGAACCGTCCTGGCGGATCTCTCCACCATTTCACCTTGATTAGTATTCGTTCTGGCCGTGCAAGCAGCCCAGCCGAACCGACGTGCTCTACATTAAATCCGACCGGACTTCTGGGCACCAGCCAGTGAAAAGATAGTGAAGAGATAGGGAATGTTACGTACGAGTGATGCCCTGCTAAATTGCGGGCATGGGCCTCGGCTTCCCGCAAACTCACTTTGCACCAAGCGCCGCCAGCCACCATGTGGCATGCTTATCAAAGACTATGACGACTAGGAGCCATGGAATGATTTGAGTTTGAGGAGCTGTCCACTGCTGAGTGATGCCACACTCACGAACTCGCTCGAACTCGGCATTGTATGAGAGTATATATACGGTCGCGAACCATCCGGTGTCTCATCATTATATCTTTCAACAGCGCAACATTCAATTGATATTCCAGAGTTCCAATTACCGCTTCCAGCCTCCAATCAACTGCATTACTGTCCTACTCTCACCCTCCAACCCAACCCGATTGCACCGCAGCCGAACTGTCAAACCCATTTCTCGGGCGGCCACAAAGCGACAGCTCCACAGTTGGGTAACACAGCGAAAATTCAAGTAAATCCATTGGCATCGAAATCGAAGATGACATCCAAGCTCATCCCCAAAAACCCTGAAGAGGTGATGGTCATTCGCGACCTGGCGCCCAGTGTCACCACACTCTCTGTCCCTTTCCTTCGCGCGGGGCTGTTTAAATTCGGTGGAAGAGCAACAATCGGTTGGTCCATCCTTTCTTCCCCCACCATATCTTCCTTGTAACTAACAGTAAGCAAACAGTTCGACTCCAGTCTGGCGCGCTCGCCGTCTTCTCCCCGGTGGCCCTCACACCGACGGTACAAAACAAGCTCAAGTCCCTCTCCTCGTTGTCCTCGCCCGTCGGCTACCTCATATGCCCGGACACGGAGCACCACATCTTCCTCTCTTCCTGGGCGGCCGCCTTCCCCAACGCCAAAGTGATCGGGCCCGAGGGCCTGCCCGAGAAGCGTGCCCAAGCCTCTGCAAAGGACAAGTCGGTGACCAACGTACCATTCGCGACCGTCTTCACCAAGAAGAACAAGGCGAGCACGAGCATCTCCGAGGAATTCGACGCCGAGTTCGAGTATGAGTACGTCGATGCCACGCCCAACAAGGAGCTGGTCTTCTTCCACAAGCCCAGCAAGACCCTGATCGAGGCTGATCTGATGTTCAACCTCCCGGCACATGAGCAGTACAGCAAGAGTGGCATTGATGCTACCTCGGGCTTCTGGACCAAGTTCGTCGCCGGCATCTTGAATACCAAGGGCGACGCCCTGTGGCACAAGCGGATCAACTGGTACGCCTTCAGCAGCTCCGACAGGCCGGGCTACAATGCCAGCATCCAGAGAATCAATTCTTGGGGCTTCGAGAACATCGTCCCCTGTCACGGCGACTCCCTGGTTGGGAATGGCAAGGGTGTTTTCCAGACCGTCTTCGAGTGGCACTTGAAGTCTAAGAAATAGAGGGAGGTCGTAATTGCCAGCGAGAGGAGGAGGTGGGGTTGAGAATGGCTGCATGGTAGGGAGTTTTTTTTTATTTACTGGTTTATATTTTGCTGTTGTTGGGATATACCTGTACTCCTAAGTGGTTTTTTGTTTCGTAATTCATTTAAAAAAAAAATAATATAATGATAGTTTAGAAATCCAATTGAAACTCCTATTATCTACGTATAGAATGCCGTGGTAATTTACGAAAAACTAACTCGGCTATGAAAACGGTAATATCGAGTATGATTAACACGCTTGGTAAATGTGCCTGGTATATTATGACTTCTGGAACTTGCGAGATATCTAATTCATGCCCCAAGTCAACCTAGGAAAGTCACATAAAGCAAATTCGCATAGACATATATATCTTCACTTTTCCAAGATTCAAAGGGTTGTAACCTCGAATATATTTTTCCAAAGGCACTTTATATAACGTGCCCTCAATGCAGATTTTGAACCTTCAACGACCTTTCCAATTCGCTCTGATGTCCTATCCCAAAACGCCTAGAAATGAATCTCCCACTCCGATTACAGGCGTCCTTACTATGTGTTTACAGGCCCAATGCTTTCTGTCCATCTTTACAAGTCTCAAATCACCCCTTCTCATGTAATATCTGCACTAGAAGTCCTTGAAATGATGATCCCATTTCCTACTAAGCTCGTCTGTATAATGCTCCCTCCCCGCCTTCTCGTCTGGATATAGGTCGAAGCATTGAGTGTCACCAGGAAACCTGATGGGTGGGATAATAGGGCCTCGGTATTTCCTGTAGTAAACGTCTTGCCAGACAACACCATGGAAAAAGGGATGGTTTTTAACACGTTCTGCTCCGCCAGAGATATTTCCAAGGCGCTTAGACCGGTCGACTGTACAGAATTGCTGGATTATGTCTTTAGCATCAGGGGAGATCGTTGGCTCGTGTGGGAAGGCGACGGGTTTTGATACGATTCTGATAACTTAAATTAACTCTGAAAAAGGGGATAGGACAGGGACCTGGCTAGAATGGGGGAGGGAAGAAATTCGTTTCCACTGACTGTTTATATATTTCTATTGGATTCGAATTCCAAAATGGTGGATAACCCGTCAAAAACTCGTATATCAAAATACCCAATGCCCACCAGTCGACAGCTGTCGTGTGGCCCTTTGATTGAATAACCTCAGGGGCAAGGTATTCTGGAGTACCACAAAGTGTATATGTTTCTCCTTTAAAATAATTAGTAAGGTTCCTTGTCCAGTATATTTTATCTTTTTGTGTCCCAACTTCTAGTAGAGCGAAGCTTACTATTTCCAAGCCGCTTTGCAAATCCAAAATCCACAAGCTTAATGTGGCCGTCCGCATCTAATAGTAGATTTTCTGGCTTTAAATCCCGATATGCTATGCCCTCCCGCTCATGGAGAAACTCAAGGATCAGGACTATTTCAGCGGCATAAAAACGGGCCGTATTTTCGTCAAACCGTTTTGCTTTTCGAAGATAGGAGAATACTTCGCCACCAGGGCAATAATCAAGCTGGAACATATTAGCTACAGCTTTGGGAGAAGAGGAAACCACCAACCAGCATATATAACGAATCATGATCGGAGAAAGATGTAATTAAGGTAGTAATAAAAGGGTGACCAGCAACATCCGAAAGAACCTCGCGTTCGTGATTAACATGGTCGACTTGCTTAAGCTTGATAACTACGATTCGTGAGCACGGCGCTGTCTCGTCCTCCTGGAGGACTCACCTTCAACCTTCCGTAAGACTTTCAATGCAAACACTTTGTCGCGATCTTCTTCGGCGGGATCAGCAAGTCTAACGAGCCATACGCGTGCAAAAGTCCCTGTCAGTCGCGGCAATAGTCAGCATGCATACAGAAGATAACTCTAAATCCCTCGTCATTGTACAATGCAACCAAAAGAAAGAAGCAGCATAAGCACATACCCGTTCCCAACGTCCTCACTAGTTCAAAATCATGTACGCTCAATGTCTTGGAACTGCGACCCAATTCCTTATTTCTCGGATGGTCCTGCACCTCCTCCGGCGCCAGCGGGTGCTCCTGGTCAGAGTAGTGAGCGATAAATTGCTTCTCATGCTCTGCGGCATGCGCATCCGTCGCGGCCTTCGAGGACGTCGATGTCGATGCACCTCCTGGCGCATGCTGCATGATGGCCGCAGCCATATTCGTCGCAAACTTCATTGAAGCTGGCGCGATTTAAAGGGGAGTGTCGTCGATGTGAGAATTAGTTTGTCCGCGGCATTGCTGTGTGTTGCGATGGAGAAGAGATGGTTCTCAAGGCATGTGCCAAGATCAAGACGGGGGCGGGCGAGGGATGATGATGTCGAAATATAAACAGGCCAATTGAGACACCGCCGCTCAATTGCAGATGGGATGGTTAAAGGGAGGAATGCCAGGTAAGAGAGAGCTCAAGTATAGTGGGGTAAATCCTTTGGTTTTGAACCGCCCTCGGTTGTAATGACGTACCAACGCGCAATTGACATCCCGACTAGTTCCAGTCCAGTTCTAGGGGACGAGTACGAGGGCGAGGGTGAGGCTTGTGGAGGACGAGAGGATGTGGGACTCCCTTTTGACGCGCTCTCTCGAAGGACCGCGGAATGTCGGTACGAAATATATTTGCCATCTCTTCTTCCGGTAATTCGCTGGCCTGGCTAAAGTTGGCCAGATATCTTGAAACGTTAACGCCCCTTTCCCAGACATTTTAACCCTTATGCTGCACGTGATCACGGGCCCTCCGTGACAGCTCTCTTCAACCCGAGCAATAAAGTAGGCGCTCGAGGAACTTCCTCACTAGGCTAGGCGAATAGGATTTTATGAGACCCCGAGTTGGAGTCATCGATGGCCGGCGAGGGCTCGAAATCCTTTCGGGTTTTCCTCTTTAAGATTTCTAGAATAGGGGCGCAGCCGAGCTCGTAATAACATTGCCGTTTTTTGGGGTTTTCAGTTGGAGTTTCTTAACATCCTTCCTTACCTGGGACGAAAGGCCGACTTTAAATTTAGCTCGGTGGCTTCTCGAATAGATCACGGGCCCGCGTTGCTTGGCTAGATTCCGGGCTAGGTTTTCGAGATTCCTAAAGAGGAAGTAATCTATCTTCAAAAAGCCTCCCGTCTCAGACAAGTAGGGAAGGTTTTAAGTGGATATAACTTGTGTGTTACACGAAGGAAGCGAAAGGCTTGTGTTCTTGAATCGTTAAAGATGGAAACCTATAGATACTAAGTCAGGTATACACAAAATTATAAGAAAATGGAAAATCATATGATACAAATAGGCTTGATTCACTCTTCTTCTCTTTATGTGGCAACCCGAGATAGTCTAAAAGATAGAGTTATTGTCCCTAGATTATTCTCTAAGTGATCTACCTAGTACCAAGACCAGAAACTCCCAGCTTATAAAAGAAAACTCCGAATCATATCTTCACGCCCTGAAATGTTGCACAAACCCGTGCAACCGATCAATGACGACAGGGAAAATAGCATTAGAGCTATCCTCAATCAGTGTATCAAAATGTCTAATCGCATCTTCCTCACTCATCTCCAAGTGAAACCTCTCTTTGACTTTCAACACGACCTTGTCTGGCTCAAGCCTTATATCAGGAATATTGGCATCGACCATTAAACTGAATAGATTGAGAATGAGGTTTGAAGACTTTCGCAATGTGGTGTAGGCTGTGAAGCAGTATTGTTTGAACTGCTTGTATTGCTCTGAGGTCGAACCGCCCATCCCGTCAACCATTTCTTTACATAATTTCATAGCCGGCGCAAAGGGCTTAGGATCTCTCCCGAGGATGAAACCGAAATCTGCATGGAAGAAATGGCCATCTGGGGCCAAGAGGAGATTATCCAGATGACGATCTCCAACTCCAAGAAGGTATGTGATGACACAGTATCCAGCGCAAGATTTGATAAAGATATCTAAAGCTTCTTTGCGAACTCCTAGAGGCGCTTTGTCATCAGGATTGTTGTACTTCAGATAAGCAAGCACAGTATTCCCTTTATACTTGTTGACGATACTTTGCAAGCTCATAGAAGGAACAAATTGAACTGCACCCGCAGTGGCACCAGTGGATAAAATCTTGTATGGTGATAATCTCAGGTCCAAATTCTCCTTTTGAAGTAATTGGTCCATGAGAGTTATGATCTGGATAACAAGTTGGTCCTGTCGTAGATCGTCTCCCGTTTTGAACATGATTTGGTATTTCTGTTTTGTCAAGGTCTTAAACGTTATCATGATTGGAAACAGAGATGACTTGAAAACGTGTGTCTCAGCCGAATCAACACCTGTAATCATAACTGATGGATCAAGTGGTAGAGGGAGAGGTGGATCAATTGTGACAATTTCATTCTTCGGGTCTGCCAAAAATTGCTTCACCTTTTCGGCTTTGCGCGGTATGGCTTCACGAGAAACCTTAATGTCCATCGAGATCTTGGATAAAACGGCTATGAGCTCGGCCTGTCGCAGGAGGACCTTTCGAGTTTCAGCGCCACCAGGAAGCTTTACCAACTCCACCATAAAATCGTATTCGACCTTGGCAAAGAGTTTGCGATATTCTGCTCCTTGATCCTCGCTCTGGTCATCACATTCAACCATCAAGTACCAATGAAAGTAGTTCCCTAGCATGAAATTATTGGTTGCTCGCGTGATGAGAAACCTAGCGAGAGAAGAGTCTTGTGTTGCATCTTCAGTGGCGTCTGGTGAAATACGCTCAAATTTTAGAGCTTGGACCAGCTGTAATAGATAAAGCAACAGCTCGTCGTCATCAGATTTTCGTAGACGGTCCACGGCATATGCTCTCACGGCAGGGTTATCAAAAGTTGGGCCTAAAAGCTCGAGGGCATCATCAACATCAACTTCTGTCCATTTGGCAAGAATTTGGACTGCTTGGCGCGATTCACTCAAATCATGCCAATTCACCGATTTCACAAACTTAGTTAACGCTCTCTTGTCCCGAGTTAAGTGATGTCGGAACTTCCAAACAAGGTCTTTCTCCTCGGGAGAGAGTATATGCGTTGGCGAATAAGCCATGATGCCATTCAATTCGTCCCTGACCTTCGCATTTGGTTTCAAATCTCTGTCTAGAACGCCAGTCCGATGACTTCTAACTAGGCGTCGGTGCTTGCTTTCTGCAGGATTATCTCGGGCTCCGATTTCTGGGTCATAAACCCGTACTAACCGTCCTCCAAATCCATGATCATCACTGTCACCAAGGCCATTGATACCAGGTCCGTATTGAACTTCCGGCGGTGGCTTAAGTATAACATTAGACTGAGAAGAAGACAAATGTTGTAGCGAAGAAATCGGTGGCGGTGGGTATTCGTGATCTGCAAATACAATCGGAAAATCAAACCGCGGCAGTTCGACATATAGTATAAAATGTTCATCTTCACTGGGCTCATGAGTATTGTCTTCGGTTCCATTCTCGCCGTTAAGTGCCCCTTCGCCCGTACCGTGCAGTGCCGTACCAGTATTATTATGTCGGGCTTGTCTTTGCTGCAGAGCTTTTAAGGATGTCGACGCTTGTAACCCGCGCCTTTCCACTCCTCGAAACACCAACTGGTCAAGCCATTCGATGCGGGGTATTTCACCCATTTCATGTTTTTTGAATAGCTTCTCGAGCCTATCCAGCTCCTCGCTCTCCTTATCTACGGTTTCTGCATTAGTCTTTCCTTTGGTGGCATTCCGCCGCCTGCTCGGGAGAATCGAAGGGGTAGAGGATGAATGTAAGCCGTCTGCTGCCTTGCGACGATGAAGGTGGCATTTTTGACGTCCCTTCTGAAGTTGGTTTTCCTTGTCAAAAAGAGGAAGTGTGGTTCCTCCAAATGGTATTGCATGCCCGTTGCTACCATCTCCCCCGGTTGGCGACAAATCCCAGACCGTGATGGCAAGTTGAGACCTCAAAGGCAAAGTCGAATACGTAATCGGGAGTGTGAGCCACTCATTCCACCTGAGCGAAACGTCAATAAGAATTGTGAAAATCGAATTCCTAGCCCATGACCTACTTTCTCTCATTTCGAAAGGGTTTATAAGCTGTTTGAACGGGGACAGTTAAGGGCTTGGAGTCCGCCCAGAGTTGCACTGTCACATAGAGATCGGAGTGAGCACTGTGAGTGTTCTGTCAGTTCTTGAACCACCTTCTCAGAGCTGCGGATTCTGAATCACCTCAAATTCGATCCAATATGCCTCAAGTCCGGTCTGGTAATCAACGTAGAAAAAGGTATTGGTGTTTGCTCCCCTTCAAGGCTCACTCTGACGAAGATGTTAGCAACGGAGGGGCTCCTCTGGGAGACGTATTAACTGACATTCTGATATTGACTGGAATCTCCACAGCTTCGGAGCTGGCAAAAGAAAAGGGTTCCATGATCCATTTTCCTGGGAGCTCGACGGTGAGACAAGCAAGGCAAAGCAGAGCAGAGCAAAGCAAAGGAAGCTTTCCGCCGTTTAACTACAGCTATGTACGAAGTCCCATGCCACTGCCACTATCTCATGGCCCGTGCGTTGCGCTAACCCCCGTCGCGGTCGTCTCATATGGGTTTCTTGCCTGACGCGACTTATTGCCTCCTTTTGGTGATTACACCTATTGCAAGCAGAAATCGAATCAACAACTACGCCGCCGGGGGTTCCTATCTAACACTGCATCTAAATCTCCGAAATCGTTCATTTCTCCCCTGGCCGACCCCCAGATATCGTCCCTCTCGTCGAGGCGCAATCAGACCGCGTTACGAAGTCGCAGGAGTGCAGACAAACACTGTACCATCAGGCTGCCTAACCGCCCAAAAAAGCAATCTCCAGCTTCTGCAAGATGTCGCGGTCAACAAAGATTTCAGAATCGCCGGCTCCGATCTTTCACGACGATCTTTATGAAGCGTCGCCGCCACCGAGTCGAGCTCAAAGGAACGATGCGTCGCAACCCTCCTTATCGCCCTCACCAGTCGCCTCGGTGTCTTCAGATAAAGAGAATCGATCCTCGAGGTCAGCGGTCGAGAAAGGCAAAGGACGCGCACCGATGGAGCCCACAAGGCGTCCTACTCCCAATGAGTACGGCAAGAGAAAAAGAGTAACTGAGTTGGATAATTCCGGAGAACGATCTCACAGACTTCGGACAGTCGAGGCGAACGAGGACGGCTTGGAACTCGATTACGATCCTGATCAAGATATCCATGTACGGAGGAAGCTTCGAAAGAGTCTCAGAGATCTCTCAAAAAATTTACTGGATAATCGTGCCGAATTTTTAAATCCATCGTCGACCGGCCTGAGAGATACAATCCTCAAAGCAAACGAACTCACCGGGCAAGTTAAACAAACAGCAGACGCAACAATCGATTCTCGTCTTTTGGTTACGGCTGCAGACTACTCATACAAGAAAACCTTGGCTCTCACCACCGGGGACACGGCGCAAGGAGTGGATATTGATGAGTTTGTTTCCAAATGCATTTCCTTCATGAGACAAGGCGATGGTGTCGGCCAAGACAGCGGCAATGCACTTAGTAGTACGCAACGCCGACGAGGTCGGGGCCATTATGACGAAGATGAAGAAGAAAATAATGGAGAAACTATGGATTGGCAATACCTTGGAAGGAATGCATGCTTGAAGCATAACTCTCGGCCCGCCGTGCCTGGCTTTTTGCTCGGCCCTTTGTCACTAGAAAAACGAGTCCGCAAGATGGTTGTCCGAAGAGCTCCTTTGAAGCCAAAATCTCTACAAGAAACGCGCCCAGAGGTACTACAAGCTGGTGATATTGAGAGGTCAGAAAACGCGAATTTGACCGCTCTCTGCCATCAAATTCTTGGAAGACTAAAGAGAGTTCAACGGGATGCAGTGACCGCAGCTGAGGCTGAATTTAGAGACGATGCCACCGAAAAGGAGGGACAGCAATTGATGGATCGGTATGGCCTTTCTAAAAACGGAGGTCTTGCTCTTTTCAAATTCGTGATTAATCCTCGTTCGTTTGGTCAAACAATTGAGAACATGTTCTACACCAGCTTCTTGATTCGGGATGGTAAACTCGGAATATCTCTAGACGATAGAGGCTTGCCATATTTAGGTTCGTGGCTCACCCTAATTAGCTGCATTAATCATCTAACATATGTTTTTATAGATCTTCCAGATCCTAATGGTGAGAGTATGGGCAAGAAGGATCAGTCAAAACACCAAGCTGTCCTAGCATTGGACATGGCAACGTGGAAAAAACTGATTGATGTGTTTGACATTAAGCAGCCAATGATCAAACACCGGGAGGAACAGGAGCACTCAAAAATAGGCGTTAAGGGGTGGTATGCTTAGAATTTCTGCAAATACTTGCGTCGGAGTTTGGGGGATTATGATACGGCTTTCTTACTTCACATGTTATTAATACCAACGGGATGATTTGCACTTGATCTGACTGGCGTGGAACTGCTATTTGCTTGGGAAAAGAGGAGTGGCGCTTTTGGGGAGTACTTACTTTATCTCGGGGTACTAGAATCATCCGGGCATGATAGAGCTTTCTGCCGATTAGCAATAACACCGGTGTTTGACTTCATGACTTTTCATATTGCCCGCATTGAATAAACTCAATAGTTTGCTCAATTTCAGTTGAAATTGAAGTTTCGCTCTCCACAGACGAATGCCTCTTTATCTGAGTCGAATGAATAGTTTCAAAGAATCTTAGTTTTTAAGAATGAGACTATCCGTGGTCGCTCTTTATACTTTGCCTTGGGCACAATTTTTTCATTCCCCTTTGAATCCTTCAAGTTTATCTGCTAATAACCACTAAGCTCCTAGGTGTAAGATAGCCAAGTTAGCAAAGGTGACTACGTCACAACAAGATCCCGAAGCAGTAATAGCAGATGCTCCACGATTCAATAATCCAGATACTTGCTGGTAATTGGGGTCTTCACCCTAATAAAGAAGACTTGAGAGTAAGAGATAAGGGTACCAGTCTTACCAGAGGAGGTTTAAAGGATAATAGAAATTGAAGTGGAGGAGATAGAAGCAACAGAGCTTCTAAGCTAGAAAGCACTGAGTCTATTTTGATTTACAGTAGTGCGGATTTGTTAATGACTAGTCTTGAAAGCCAGCCGTCTCCGCGAGTTTCTTAGATGCTAAAATCTCCTCAGTAGCAGTTTTTATTTGGCCCAACACTACACCAGCGATCGGCCATACTTCAGCGAACTTCTTCATTACCCCAATATCAAGTCGTATCTTTTGTCTTATCATCTCATTTGGGCTTTTAGAACGTGACCAAAGTGACAGATGAACCAGAGAAGCCAGAGTAACAACACAAGCCACATAGTGAGAGTGATGGCAAAGATCCGTGGGAAGCCGTATCAATTCGCAGATTGCTGCTGCTGCTTGTATTGTTTTGGCAGTGTGGACTGTACCTGTTTGGCTGCCTTGGATATGTCTATGCGGGTTGCATGTTGTGATTACTTCAGAACCAAAGAAGCTAAGGTCGGAATGAGGCTTATGTAGTATGATAGCACTCCTACCGTTCTTTAGCAGCTGTTGATATATTTCGAATTTTCTTGCAGGACTTACACCCTTATGATCATATGAGCCTGGAAAAGCATCTCATCTACTTGGCCATCTCGTCCAACTATATCTCTTTTCGATGCTGGAAGAAGTAGCCAATTTGCTAATAATGTATCTGCTTCATCGACGCAAACTTTATCTAAAAGCTTTGTGTACTGTGCCTTTAATATCGCACCTAAGGTTCGAATAGCATCAATACGGTAGGCAAAGGAAGAAAATTCGACATCTTCGACGCAGAATGCAGCATTGTCAAAATCCTCTAGTGAAGATGGCTTTGGAATATTCTATTCAATGCGTTAGTTTTTAAATGAGGAGGAATGAAATCAGGAGTCTCACCCCAGTCTCATATTCATTCTCCTCGCATGGTAAAGAAACATCGGTTTTGATTTCATAAAGATCAAACATGTGGGCAGGACAGACTCCTGCAAGAAGACCATCCAGAATGTAAAGTTCCCACCACGTTCTTCGCCAGCTCTCTTCTACCACCTCGTTACCTTCTCCATGAGTGCTAGCGAACTCTTTTTGGTGCATACCAAGTTCCAAAGCGATTTCGGTAGCTAAGCCTAGCAGCTCTATAGATTGCTTAAGGTTGTTGTTTGCATGCAGACCTACAGCAAAAAGGATCATCGCCTGAACAGTATAAGCATCTCTTGGGGTGTGTTGATCAAATAAACTCTCTAAACTGCTTCCAAAACTCCCTGTTGCGACGCTATTCATAAAAAAGGAGCTATTGAACCGAATTGCGCATTCTAAGCGGTATGGAAGCAGCCCGTTATTTAGCCTCTCTATTACATATTCTTGTGGAAGCAGGATTGGATGTGTGCTATGGACAAATCTATAGAAAACATGCACAAAGGTAGATGTCTTGACCGACTCTATAGAGCTGGGTGATGAAGAGACGATTCCTAGCTCCTGGTCCGACAGAGAGATTGGGATATTGTACAGGAATCGCAGACTCTCCCGCCATTGTTCAGTGCGTATCTTGGCGTTGCTAAGCGCCGAATGATAGTTTGGTGATATAACATCATCTCGAGATGAGAGAGCCGAAGCTATTACTCGTCCAGTCACACGTGAGACTAGAGGAGCGCTACCTGAGTCTTCTTGTCTCTCTTGATGAATTTTAGCATGTCTGATAGTTAAACTTACTACTTAAAGATCCGCTTGCGGGGAAGTTTACCTTCAATTGATCTTTTTTCCCCTCGGCGACCTCGCCTGGACTTGACATAGAAACATGCACAGTTCTTCTCAGCACATCTTGAACAAGGATTTCCGCCGCTGCACTTCAAGTGCTTTTCTCGGCAAGGCTTACATGTCACTGGAACAGATGGATCAAGTCCCGGATATGGCGGCAAGCGCTGTAACTCATCGTTAAGCATATCACATGTTGATGGATAAGAGAGAAATGACAGTCCTTCCGCTTCGGGGTTTTGTTGGTCAGATGTGGTGTCTACTCCGTGAAAGATTGCTCTTCTCGTTGGTGGGCTGAAGCAGGAGGGTTCTAACCCAAAATTGTAATCGAAAGTAGTAAAAGACATTGCAGATGGAGCTGTGAGCCGTGAGTCAATGATGCAGAGTGGTAGTGGCATTCAGCTAGAGAGAAAATAAATAAATGGAGTTGGGATGTCAGATTAGAAATTCACAGCTTGAAGCTCACCGATACTGCCAAAGCGAGTGTAATACCAGCGTAAGATCCCCTGCATTTGCGTCGCCGACAGTCTACCTAGCGTCGCCGAGTGGAATTTCGCTTAATAATTTCATTATTACGCATCACCCCTATTACAAGGAGATTGTTTTATTGGTTGAGGTCAATTATTTGCCTTGTAGTAGTAGACACCTCATAGTCAACAAACCAACTCATCCATTCAATAACTGAGATTATCGCCGACTTCTTTATTTAGACTAACAGCGCGGGCTCTTTCATACTGTATCTGAATAAGCCTTCCTGTATGCTTGAGCAATGACGTCCTATTTGAAGCGACTGCTTCTCTCTCATGAGAACTGAAAATCAGTACGTTAGGAAAATTCGACCGCAAACAACCAAAAATTCTAAGCAGCTTGGAGCTTCATAATTCATTATGGCATCCTCAAATCGTCGTAATATCGAATTCAATGCGGTTGATGGTGTGGTGTTGAGAGGCTGGTTCTATCCTGCCGGGGCGAAGGCTCCAACAGTGATAATGACCCATGGTGTAATAATAAATCCCTATATTCCTAACATGATCATTTGTTTACTTCCCAATTCAAAGCTTACATGCGTTCCTTTTAGGTCACAGCACTCAAAGAACATTTTCTGGATGTGATTGCCGAAAAGTTTCAGAGCGCAGGTTTCGCCTCCCTTGTATATGACAATCGGAATTTCGGAGAGAGTGATGGCCTGCCAAGGTCTCAACTTAATCCACATCAATCGGCAGAAGACTATTCTGACGCATTTAATTACGCTGCATCTTTGCCAGATGTGGATCCGAAGCGCATCGCCTTTTGGGGGTCCAGCTTCTCCGGAGGGGTTGTCATTTACGCAGCCGCCATCGACCACCGCATCAAAGCCGTGATCGCCCAGGTCCCGTTTGTGTCTGGAAGAGGCATTTCCCTCAGTCCCTTGATGCCCACCCTTTTTCAGGACCGCAGCAATATCGTCGCCGGCAACCCAGGCAGGTTCATGCCGATAGTCCCCCAGAGCCTTGACGAAGCTAAAAGCGGCAAATCCCAGTCATTACTTTGCACAGTGGGTTCGTTTGAGTGGTTCCACACGGCTGACAAACGCGGCGGCAACTGGGAAAATAAACAGACTCTTCAGAGTGCGTTCAAGGTAGCCATGTTTGAGCCACAACTTTTCATAGATCGAATAACACCTACACCGTTTCTTATGCTTGTGGGTGCAGAAGACTGTGATGCTGAACCAGCTCTTCAGATTGGAATGTTTGAGAAAGCGAGAGATCCGAAAGAACTAGTTGTTTTAGAGGGCTGTGACCACTGGGATGCGTATTACCGAAATTATGAAATGTTCGTTAACGCTGAGATTGAATTTCTGAGAAAGGTTCTGTAGCATCTTTATAGTATAATGATCTGGTGGTCTATATTGGCCTACTTATTCATATACTTGAAGATAGAATATTCTGTATTCTAAGTCTTGTTTTGCTTGATAAGTTTCCGGCTTTCTATTTGCTGAGCAATCACTTCCGTTATTTGTGGATTGACTCCACGCTGGAAGGATTGGTTTCAAGATAGTCTAGTCTTTCGAACTTCGTACAAACCTAGGAAAACCACGGTCCAATCCAGTCCGTAGTCCTCTATAAAATACGGCCAGTCTCATCCATATATGGCCCACAGCTCCAGTTAATACTATTCAGCCACTCGAAATCATCTATCTCATCTAACGGCCAGAGGTCTGAAGTGGCATTGACGGCAGGAGTAGCTAGAACACTCTCATTTTCCTGTATATTTGCAGCCTGGGTCTCAAAAACCTTATCTAAAACTCGTTTAATAACTTTCGACATTCGTTGGCAAAGTTTGTAATTTCCCGCCATTGGATGTACCCATTCCAAGAAACCAATCATGAAGGATAATATTTGAACCACTTCAGAACAAGACATCTTAACGTTTACCGTCTTTGGATGCCTAGCTTGTCGAAGGAGCTCAGAGCATAGAATTCCTGCGGAGGGCATTCCGAAACACATGAGCTGAAACTCTTCATTAGCAGTGGTGGCCAAAATATCGCAGGAAGATAAAAGAAAAAGAACTAAGTTAGACAGAGTAATAAAAACTTACACTATAGTCAAAATCGTAGAGTAACTGTACATTGCGGTCTCTTTGGAGCCACAGAAATGTAGTCAAATCGGCCATCTCTCGCGATGTATCAACTAAAGTCTGCCTGTGTTCGCCTCCACGCTCAACAGATAATCTTTCGAGGAAGAAATGGAGCCTTATGTATTCGAGACGAAGATACAACAATCTCCAAAACAATGCATCGCTTTCACAAGCCAACAGCATTTCTTTTGTGATATCCAGTAGCACCGGAGCATTCTTGAATGTCTCCAGTGTTTTAGTTTTCAATGCCCTAGTAATTTTATCAGAAGGAGAAAACTTCCCTTTAAGAGATACCTTACCTTACTTTGTCTATTGACCACTGGTCTGAGTTGCCGAGAAAGAGCTCCATTATCTCATCTTGTATTTGTCCACATAGGAGCATCATCCGATGAAAGGTTGCTTGGTAAATATTCTTTTTCGTATTCCAGCCTTCCGAGTCGATATTAGCAATATCATCTTCAAGCATTTCATTCCCTTCCATGAGAGCTTTATCGCTCACATCAAGTGGGGGCGGACATGAATAATATCGAGAGCTCCAAGCTGGTGGACGCCCCATGAAGATTGCTACCTCTTTATCGACCCAAAAGAGGCAGGCTGCTACCCTTTTCGTGATTTCAGCACCAGGAACAATAGTTGGCGTGTCTTGAAAGCAGTGGAGGCCCATTGTAGTAGCTAATGCAATATTGTCGTGGTGAAGCCTCCAAACGGCCACATCTAAAGAAATAAGCATAAATCCTGAGTTTGCTGATGAGGAATTATTTTACTAGTGTCTCCATAAAGGACAGTCTGAAGTAAAAAGTTTTGGTGGAGTAGGCTGACAACAATAATGTTGAGAGAATCCTGACAGAAATTCAAGCAAGCCTCGACACAATCTTTCATTTCTATGACAAACTGCTTTCTTTCGAGTTTACCTAACTTCTGAGACAATTTCTGGTATTCATTTTGTGTAAGAGATAATACACCATAACCCATCGCTACAAATAGCAAGCCAACTGTTTCCCATCTAGCGTTTTCCCCAGAGAATGAGTTGAACCATCCTGGAAATTCGTCAGGTATGATCAAGGCATCTTGCCCGTTTTTCATAATATTCTGGGAGACGCTCTCAAAATTTGGTCTTTCCCCGGGAGTATCTCTCAAATGCAAATTATAATATGCATAGAAGGTATCAAACAGATGTCTAAAGAGCGGTTTAGGCAAAATATTGACTTGATAATTGTCAATTAATATCCTGCCAATCTCAACTTCAGGTAGCCGTTGTAGTATGTTGACTCCCAAAGCTATTTGTGATGGGTTGACTGGAGAACTTTGTAGGCAGCGTATGTCTTCATTTTGGCCCTCAATCTCCGCACCTAAGTCGGAATGGTGGATAGTTGCGCTAAAACTTATAGAGCCGAAGAAAGCCGGCGATTCAGACTGTTTTGTTGGTGTATGATTTGAAGATATGGCGGAAGAGCCTCTTGAGGTCTTGTTAGTGACCAAAACAGACGGCGATTTGGGCGTCGGCAGTGATATAGATCCCTGTGATGGTCCTCTTGCTTGATGTGTCATCGGGGCAGCTAGAATGATGCACTGCTTCGGAGTCTTTTGTTTCCTGCATCTTGAGCAGACGTTCTGTAATACAGAGCCATCACAACGGACTTTGGCCTTTCTACAAGGCTCACAAGCCGGCTGCATGCCATTACGGCGTCGGCGAACAACAGGAACACTTGCTGGGTTTGCTGGGAATTGGAGGCTTATGTCCAAGTTGGCGTTTAAGTCCATACTGTTAAATTTTCATCCCATCGAATTCTCGAAAGTAAGATTTCGAGAATCAGTCAAGTTAGGATCAAAATTTCAATGAGAGAGTATTAAGAAGAAGATTGGGGAGCATGATAGGAATATGAATTGCCAAGTACCTCGAAATATCGGGGCTCGCTAAATTCTCGGGGTGGGCCTCGGGGTTCGGCAAACTAGTACCCTCATCCCTTATTATCATATACTGCTGCCAAAACGCTTCAGCAATATTTATCTACTGTATAAGCTAGAAGAAAGCAAAAGGCAGTTCTTCACGGACAGAAAGTACAATGTGTGAGAGAATTGTTTAGGAATCTGGTCAAGCAACCAATTTTGCCAACTCCCTTACTACTGCCCAGTAGAATCCTTTCTGCGATCCACTCTCATGAGTTAATTCGTCTGTCAATTCTCCAGAGAGACACTTTTGAACAGTCTCCATATATATCCTGCCAACTCTCGGCCCCAGATTTGGAACATGAAAATTGCATAAATCCTCTCTAAATGATGCTATCGTGTAATCTTCGTGCCAAAATTCAGATATCCTCCTCCAATAGCCTATTTCAAGTAGTACAATTCCTATGGAGTAAATGTCATAAGCTCGGCAAAATCTATCTCGAGCTGGTCCTTGTGCTCGAGGATGTTGGTAGAGATGCTGATCCGGGTTCGCTAACTTGACAATATCGCTTTCGACATTTAAACCGTCTGGCCTGGAATATTCAAATCCAAGAACTAAGGGATCTTTCAAACTAGGAACTTCTCTATCCTGAGCCGAAGAAGTTGGCTCAGCGGCAAATATAATATTCTGGGAGCTTATCCCTTTATGAAGCCACCCTGACGCGTGCAGGAGAGACAATGACAGACTAAGTTTCAACGCGAGGCTAAAGCGATCACCGAGAAATGGTATTTCATCTTGGCCAATGAGATCATATAGAGAATCCCAGGAACGGTTCATGGAAGGGAACTCAAACACGAACCCTACACGGGGGTGCCAGTTGTCGGATATGTAGCCCAGACATTTTGGTACGCAAAGGCCATTTGGTTTAGACGAAGAATGCAGAAGGCGAGCGAGAGTGTCTAACCGAGATAGTTGAGCAATTCTGGTAGAGTCACTGGCCTCCGTATCGAAATGCTTCCACTCCACAAGAACTACGTCGGAGTGCCCCTGTCGATTATATTTTGCGAGTGTTCTACCCAAAGTATTCACGGAAGGTGAGGAACTTGGGGCTTCATTGAAGAAAATTGTGTTTCCAGGAATCTGTATGCTTTCGCTGGGGATTATTTGACTAAACTGTCTAACTGTGAGGGTTTGTAGTCGGAGCCTCGCGACTTGAGGCAGATTATCATAAGCCGAGGACGCGACTTGTATTTCCTCTAGCTCCGAAATATTGTTACTAGTAACAACTTCAGCACTGAGGCCTTGCCGCAAGCTGCGCCTCTCTACTGCAGAAAGAAGGTGGTATAGGCCATCGTTGTAATCTTTAAGATCAGAGATAATTGCTTCAAGCTTCGACTTGTCTGATACCGCCCAGCGGAATTTTCTCAAAATCGAGTTATCTTTCGATCTCTGCTGACGCAAATCGGTGTCTTGTTTGTGAAAATTGTTAAATTCCTCTGCTATGAATTCATCAAGGGAGCCACCTGCGATCTATCTCAAGGTTAGCAGGCATAATCTAGTCACTCACTTGCAGATACAGTGCTTACTTGAGAACTAAGGCTGGGGTCATCGGAGATTAATGAGAGACCATAGCGCCTCTTAAGAGTTTTGTAATCCTTCAATAAATCTGAGATACGAATCAAAGTCTCTAGGACCACTTTATGATCTTCGAGCTCTCTGAGTTGAAGCGATTGGCTATCAGCCTGATTCAAAAAACCCCATTCCCGCCCCCACATATTGAATCTAGTCTCTTGAATTCGTAGTTTCCAGAGAAGAATTTGTGAACCATGCCCGAGCTGTTTTGCTTCTGTAAATAACTTATAACTCTGGACACAGCCTATGAAGGCTTGCAAGCCAAGCGGAATAATAGCCAGTGATATGTCTGCCATATTTATTTTAGTCTGATATGGAGTATATTGATAGGAAGAAAGCTTGTTGACCAGAGATGAACGGATGGGTTTCAGAAGTTCAGCCTCACTTTGACCTTGTCCTGATGCACTGCCACGTGTGGCCTTCCCTGCTTCTTCTTCACGGGCAGCTCCGTTCAGCCGCAGTCTTGGCTTGGCCCTGTGAACTTCATTTGGGAAAGACATGAAATAATTCCAATTGCTAGATAGCCTAAGCTCGTCAAAATGGTGAAGAGTCCCAAAGCAAACCCCCGCATGGCCTTGCGCTCAAAGCTCGCCGTACCGCCTCGTTTGAGAGCGAAGAAGAATATCGAGGCCGAACAAAGTACTACGATTAGACAAGAGGAATATAGTTATAATGGTTTAACATTGATACAATATCTTTCGGTTGATTTTCCTCGATTCGATGGAGTTGATATTAAGCTCACTGGTGCTGCTGGATCATCGCACTGGTCGATATGTGGCCGTGGTAGAACGTTCTTAGTGAGGAGGTTCCCAACCGGGGTTGATATGTATGAGGATGATATGTTCAGACCATCTCATGCTTTGAAATGTTTGCGATATTTTAAATCGAGTAGTAAAGAGGAGGATTCGCTACGCTATCGATCTCTAATACAGGAGCTAAGAATCCTCCGCCACCCTCCTCTCGCAAAGCATCCAAATCTATTAAGGATATTCGAGGTTGGCTGGGAGATAAATCTTACCGATGGCACAAATGCGCTTCCAACAATTTCGACTGAATTTGCGGCTTATGGGACTCTGCAATCCTTCCTCCTTTGCCTTGAAGAGCCAGATTGGCCGCTGAAGCGTCGACTACTTCTTGATGTGGTAGAAGGTCTTTCTGCTTTACATTCCTGTTCAATTGTCCACGGGGATCTCAAAATGGAAAACATTCTCGTCATCACAGCATCAGAGAATGATCCATTTCCTGTGATTGCAAAGCTCTCAGATTTTGGTTTCTCTCTGGACTTGTCGCAGCAGAGTGGCCTTGCTCCACTCATTGGCTTCACGCCACTTTGGGCGGCACCAGAAGCTTCTGAAAAACTATCTCCCAGAGGATTACAACTCACCGATATATATTCCCTAGGGTTTGTCTTATGGAGCGTTGCTATTTGTGGCAGAAACCCATTTGAAGAGTTTCAGAGAGGTTTTGATAGCGAAGCTTCGATTAATGATCGGGTAGAAATATTCAAATTTCTCAAAGAATCCAATGAGATGTTACCAATTGCCACGGCTCATGTCAATGACCACTCGGGAGATCTAATTGGTGACATTTTTAAATGTTGCGATTACTTAACAAACACTTTGCAATTTGACCCAGCTCAAAGGAATTTGACGTTTGTTCTAGAAGGCCTTCGAGTAGAATCATATCGAAGAGAAGGTGAAGAGATTAGCTTGGATATTCAGTTCAGACCACTTACTCCATTTAACACTAGCAGAGTAAGTAGTCCAAACAGTTCACCTAGCATAAGGTTTTCCCAAGCTAACCTTTACAATCTTGCAGATAGAGGTAAATAAAGAATTTTTTACGAACAACTTTGTCTCATATATGGGTAAGGAAGAGATTTTACGAGATTTGGAACGGCTTACGCTGAGAAAATCACCGGCTCCGCCGGTCGACACTCTCGAATTGGATGAAAGTATCGCCTGGAGATATCCTTTGGATCACTGCACAGTCGAAGCCCAGGCTGCCTTCACACTATCCCATGCCAAGCTTTATGATCGAGGACGAGGCTCATTCGAAAGTGCAATGTACTGGCTCAAGAGAGCAGCAATCGGCGGACACACTTTCGCCAGAGCTCTATGCAGTCGTCTACGAGAGATTCCCTGCCTCCAGATTTCGTCACAAGAGGAAGTGGACTGGTCGCAAGGCGCAGCAAAATTTGGATCTAGAATTGCACTTGCAAAGTTGAGAGAACGAAGCGAGGAAGAATACCACCTCTGTTTAAAATATTTCGGTATGAAGTTCTGGGCGGGCGTATATGCCGTCCCTGAAGTGTGGCAAGATGCTTTCAAGAATCTAGACAACGTGGCAAACAAATTGGCATTCTTGGTCGGACAGAATCCTGATCAGCTCACCGTTGGAAGACATGGAGGCTCATTGCTGCATTGTGCTGCCATGGTTGGCAGTTTAAAGGGCGTGAAGTTATTGCTTTTGAAATATAGGTTGCATTTGAACTCGACGAACGATCGTTCGGAAACCCCCCTTTTTCTTGCGTGTCGCTCAGGCCATATTGAAGTCGTTCAATACCTTTTGTCTGAAGGAGCAGACGCGAGTATTTGCAATACATATTCCGAGAACGTCCTGCACTGGTTGGACTCTTTTGATAGCATACATTTGCCAACCCTTGTTCCCGATCTCTGTAGCCACGGTGCCCAGGTAGACCAGGTGGCTGAAGTAGACAATGGCTTTTTTACGACCAAAATTCGGACATTCTACAGCCAATGGTATCCAGGAACTCCATTGCAGCGAGCAGTAGTTAGTGGTAATATTACAGCGGTATCTACTCTCTTGGATGTCGGAGCCAGTATCAGCCGCCAATATAAGGGTATCACTGCTGTTGATCGAGCAGCTCAATTCCGCCAGCCTGATATTCTGACCATTTTACTGAGGCAAGATCCCTCATTCGACTTAAGCGAAGAGAGGGTTGTCGCATCTGGTCGACATCTTAGCCCCCTCCATCGGGCAATCGAGTCAGTGGATAGGTTTCAGCTACTTCATCTTCATGGAGGCCTGAGTGTCGACACTCTGAAAGCCACAATGCGGATTATATTAGCCCATAGAATCGATCTAAGCAGCTTTACCATTAATCCGCTCCATTATGCTGCTGGAAAATATAACAGTCAAGCTCTTCAAGTGATGATTGAGTATCAGAGACTAAATATTGACGAACGTGAAACCAAAGGAGATTTGAAAACCCTAACACCTCTTATGAAAGCCATAAATAACGAAGATGAGGAATCAGCCAACGTTCTCTTGCAGCACGGAGCGGATCCAAAAGCCGAACTGCATTATATGACTACGGCCAACTTTTCCACGCTCAATCTCTGCATTCTGTACCGGCACAAGAACATTCGTATCGCGGAAAAGCTCATTCGACTTGGCGTTGACGTTAACCACAACAAAGATCCCGACGCCAGTGATACACCCTTTTTTTATGCCCTCTTTAACAACAGATTCGACATGGCCGACCTGTTTCTCCGCCATGGCGCCAGCCTTTGCACCGGGTCTCAGACATCCAGGCGTGGGACCGTTATGGGCGAGATTTTGTACGCACAACCAAACCGGCTCATCTACAATGCCATTCGATTCCTCTTCGAGCACCCTCTGAAACTAGAGATACCCTTCATCACTAACCCCGTCAAGAAGAAGACCGTCTTTCACTCTATCTGCAGCATGATAGAAACGCGACGAAAGGGGCTGGCTTCGGGCGATTTCCTGGCGATATTCGCTCTCATCCGAGAGATTTTTCCGGAGCCGAATCTGGTAAATATCCCTGACGCTAGAGAACTAACACCGTTGCATTGCGCCGCGTGGTATGCGTTCCCCGAAGCTGTTCGTGCGCTGCTCGAGGCTGGCGCGGATCCATTTTACAGCGCGGGACCACGGACTTCGGGAGAAGGAATTACTCCGCCGATACCGACGGGTATTTCGGTGATAGAAATGGTAGAAAAAGATTTGCTTTGTCCAGTGTTTGGTACTGCTAAGGTGAATATTGAGGAGCGGGCTGAGTGGGAGGATAGGAGGAGGGAGGTGAGAGCTTTGCTTGAGCCGTATACATAGTTGATATTTTTCGTGAAGTCCTAGTAGTAACAAAATGGTTATGAGAAGCAATATGCTTTATCCATATGCTACTGAATCTTAAGTTATATCCCTTGAAGGGGTTCGTAGTTTTCCTAGTCAATCTATATCATAGCCCGGAAGGCAAAGTAAGCCCCAACGGAGCCAAGAATCATTGCGACCATTGCTCCACCACCCTCTATTGTGGTCGTGAAGTACAGTGTAAACCCGACCAACAACTCTAATATTCTCGCTCTCTCCCTTTTTGCCTTCCAATCAATATTAATTTCAAATGGAGGGTTGATCCGTGGATCTATAGTGTCGTCATCTTCACTCGGGCTGGCGATAGGTAGTAAAGGAACGGAGAGCTCTAAAACTACAGCTCTATGATCTGAGGTAGGGAGTAGTGGGAGGGAGGAATATTTATGCACGGAGATCTTTGCTTCGGGTTGATCTCGTTTGAGCCAAGAAGGAACGTCGAGGTATAATATGCGATCGCACCAGCTCGGCCAACGATGTTTGGCCCAGTGCCACGCGGTTGAGCCTTCTTCGCGTGTGAGGAATGCTTGCTTGAGGTCGTATTTGTAAGTCGGCGGGAATGTTACTGGTGCTTCTATTAAGCCGTGACATGTTCGGCCAGCTAGACGTTCTTGGGTTAGCTGGTCCAATTCAAAGAGTTTGGAGAAGTGATTCTCAGACGATTCGTCGTGATGAGGTTGTGGAAAAGTGTCAATATGATCTGATGGTGATGGGGACATCGTTGAAGTTCGGTAATTAAGATCTCCTGATAGAAAGAGGTTGGAAGTAGGTTTGTATATCGAGGCAGCTCGTGGAGAGATCGACAATAGAGGCTGCTCTTCAGCGGAAAGGGCTGCACCCCCAACTTGTCTTGATATCTTTGACGTAAAAACAAGACCTCGTACAATATTCTTCCAATCCTCATTCCTTCGCTTCAACTCCTGCTCCATAGCTGCAAGGTGTGCGGATACGAAAGTCAACTCTGTCGAAGAACCTTCTCCCTGATACGTGAAACGTACTCCTACAGCGCCTTTATTGCCCATTTCCCAGAGTCCTACGCCCACACCTCCATTTTCCATATCTTTTATGCGTGAGGGATCTTTTGCAAATATCATAAGTCCTGTCATACCCAAGTTCCGCGCCGTTATGGGGGTGTATATCGGTGCATCATCCGTCGCGTTGGCGGCTTTTCGAGCGCCTGTCTGGACGGCATTGAAGAACCTTGTGAAATATGGCACTAGGAAAGTTCCTCCAATGAAAGCACTCGATATAGGCGCAATTTCTTGGAGGGAGATGATGAGGAGATCGGGGAGTGTGGGAGATGTGAGGCCGGCGAAGAGTTGAGATGCAAATGCATCGGTGTCGATAAGGGATTTGCCGCAGTTGAAAGTGAGGATATAGAGGCTGATAGCAGCCACTGGAGAGACGGTTGTCATTGCTATTGTAGCGTTAATTCCGTCGTATTTTAATTCTTCAAAAGGTCTTGTTGCTTGACAAAGTTAAGAATTAAGGTAAGTGCTCTGATGTCATCGAAGTTGTGTTAAGACCACCGCTAGATGGTTAACCTTAAATGGACCCCGCTTTTGTCAATGCGCTAGCTTTCAATTAGGTGCACAAGATTTAATTCCTCGAACTTTTCCCAATACAAAAAAATAATTAAATCGCACGAATCGCGGGATCTCTCCATAGTTATAACACATAAAGCTTGATCAGCAGGGAAAGGAGCAGAAAATAAACAAATTCCTCGCACCACGCCCATTCCCTCCCTAGTAAACGAATGGAACGCAACAGATTTTAATTTTGAACAGGAAAATGTTGACCATGGCGGTTTAATTTGCTAGGATCGATTTATAAACCTAAATCGAAATAATTCTACAGATAAGTCTAGAAATTTTGTATCGCTGTTAACTCCAACCCCGCGTAAATGCTGCAAATTGGTATCATGACCCGTATAAACGTGAAAAATATATACTTCGCGAAAATCATATTCAAATATCCACCCAATCCGCATCCTCATCTTCTGATACCTTCCCCATCGCCGAATCAATAAACTCTCCAACTTTCAATAAGAAATACGTCTTGGTGGGGACATAATGGGCTCCTGGGTGATACAGGAGTGTGGGATTGTTGCATCTCTTCGTGAGGCGTGTCGTTTGGGATTCTTCTGTCATAGGATCATAACGACCGATGACGGTCATCATTGGAGTACGGATTTTAGGATAGTAGCATTGTCTGTAGCCGGGGAAGTGGAGTATGAAGCCACTGTAGCAGACGGCGAAACGAAGTGGTGGGTGAGTGAACTGTTCGAATTGTCAGTGACACTTCAAGGTTGGAAGATAGGTAACAACGTACATTCTCCGGAAAGTCAAACCCTTCAACAACTCGATCCCCTTCCAGCATACTTGCTAAAATGCCAGCTAAGGTCGCGCCACATGAGAACCCAATGACACCAACGAATGGCCCATTTTCTTGCATGTATGCCAACATTTCTGTAACGGATTGCGACAACCCATTGATCTCCTTCGCTTCTCTGAAGTCGCCGGTTCCCCATGCCCAAGCGTCCGTTTCTTGGTTTTCTCTCGTTGATGACAAGCCGACCTCTCCACGTTGATTAGTTAGATCCACCGGCCCACATCCTCGTGTTACATCGGCTGGCGTGAGACGCAGTGGCCCAGTTGGATAAAAGAGCTCAACTCCTCCAGGGAATTCGGGATGACTATTTGGTGAAGGAAATGCAGGATATGCGTTTTGAAGATATTTTTCTATTCGTCTAGTTTTGGCTTGGAAACATGGCCCAGACTCGGCATGACCTATGGTTGAAATTAATATGTATTTAGTGGCTATGAAGTTGTTAAAAACACGAACCGTGAAGCATTAAAATCTTTGCCTTTGCTGGCGCTATAGCCTTTGGCGAACTTGCATAATCAGTTAAATGCGGCATCTTCAAATTGAGAATGTTTACTTCGGAATATTCGTAGAAAGGAAAGGATGGGAAATGCCATGGATATATATCCTATATGGGTTGAGACAAATCCATGCAATCCTTTTTAAGCTTTAGCTCTCATCTGCACCTAAAAATACGGCTTGGCAAAGATTACTGGTCCTGCTGATCCTATATGAATCCCTCCAGTTTAGCGAAGCGGCGGCTCAGTTTGGTGCGGGGCCACCCTGCTGCACAACGACGCGCCACAACACCGGAAACGGGTCGATCTTTAAAAATTCTCCGGAATCGACGAGATACTTCTCGAGGATGGGCGGAAAGTCTCCAAGAAGAATTATTTTATACTTGCTTTGCTGTCGTTCTTTATCGCAAAGTGGCTAGTTGTTTTCAGCTACACCAAAAATCCATTGGCCAACAAGTGAGCATCTCATCTTGTTAAGGCTGGCTAGTTCTGGAGAAAGAACATTACTTGTGAAGGGAGCGATAGGTACCTTCCTATGGTACTGCATGTCTTCAGTAGCTGATCTAACTTTAACATTATGCATCTCCCGAACATGAGGCTCATGGTGGGATGCTGAAGCGGCTCAGCCATCCCGAAGAGGATCTCGCTTCGTAGGTACGGCAAATCAGAACATCGATAGATCACAGCGCAAAATACACGTCAGCCACCAGGATTGCAGGATGAAGAATGTAACAAATAAAAACAAAAACACAATGAGTATAGTAGAAGACCAAGACTCTGCGTCAGAGTATGAGACCGGCCATGTATATGATGTGAGAAACCGAGGGATACTTTACTCCGTACTGTACTGCACAACTAGCACCGTATGTCTAACAGAGTACAGAACGAATATAGTAAATAGTGCGTGATGGTACCAGGCAGTATGCGTCGGCAATGGGTAGACCGCAGCAAATACGTTGAAAGGAATAGGAACGGGAGGATCATGATTGAAATGTTCAGAAAGGAGAACGGAAGGGAGGAGAAGCGAGAAGAGAAACATGAAAGCGACCAGGGGCCTCCCAAAAGCTTATCTTTCACCTTTAGCCCGATTAAGCTGTGGCGCATGAACATCATACTGAAAAATACGCATATTTTTATATATTTCAGACGGTCTGGTCAGGGGTGCCAGCAGAGCCTCATTCTCCCTCTGCTCCTTCCTTCTGACGTGACGCTGCACTGCCACTTCGCTTGTCGCCCGACACCTTACAGAGAGCCAGAGCATTTATTTTTACTTTCCATTTGCACAACTTTCCACAACCTAGAAACGCCCCCCCTTCTTGACACTTCAACAACCAGGCAACCCAAATCCCCAAGCGCTCAGTTCTCAAACCAGTGTTCTTGAACATGAAATTCTCCCCCCTTCCAATGAAATGAGGGGATATCCGCCATATTTGATCTCCTCTGAGGAGAGAACCTGGCACTTTGCTTTGAAATCTCGTCTTTTAACCCTAACTCGTCCTTCTGTCGTGGCCACCATCTCCATCCGATGTCCTTTGAGAGACTCCAGTGTATACAATAATGCATACGGTCTCTCGGAAATCTCGTGTTGCTTGTTGGCCATGGCCTAAGCTTGGAATGATTTCTGTCATGTCCCGCACTGTTCCAGTTCCAACACGTCTCAACTCTACTGGCCCAACTCTACCAACCCATTCGACACACGTCTTCAGCGCTGGCTGATTGCACATCCGATATGCGGAACGAGGTGAGGCTCTCTTCCCATATTGGCTATGCTTCACTGCATTGACACGGAACACCCAGAGGGCTGTCGAGATCAGACTTAGATCTTAGCTTCCAGCTACTGCTACTTTATCTTTCGGAGCGCCTTGGCGCCCATATTAATTTTGCTCCTAACAGACACTCTCAAGAGTGACCAGGGTTGGTTTTGGACCAACTAAATTACTCCGCCAGGTAGGTTGCTGGAATCTCCATTCGCGCCCAAACATACCGGTTCTGGGATAATTTTATGAGTGCAGTAGTTATGTCTACCAAAGCGATGCCAAGCATTCTCTTTTGAATGAACCACAAGACTTTGTGTCGAGGAATCTTACAGTGCCGGTATGCTTTCGGCCAGAAAACATGCCTGGACTCTCTCTCAGTTTGCGCATTTATTTTTCCCATTTCTTCCTGCACATTTCTTCATGCAAGTCATCGGCTGCAAGGCGTGTCCCTTCTAGATGGGGCCCCACCTCATTTCTTGAAATGGATTGCGTCCATATTGAGAAGACATTACTGCCAGTGCTACTGTATCAGTCACATCTCAAAGCACTCTCATAGTGTGTCAAGTGATACCAACGCTCGAATGAGAGCGCGATCGGAGGACGAGGTACAGCCTTCCCGCTCCGATACTCCGCATTGCGCTACTGTACATCTGAGAAGTTTGAGGCGAAGGTTCAGAACACCAAATGCTTCTGGAACAAATTGAGAAGTACCATAGCGGGAAAGGCAGAATTGGGGTTGGAAGTGGCTCCTTGCTTCAACAAAGGGTCTGTGATGGTCGTCTGCGATGGCCTCACAAGTGCTGCAATTCAAGCCACCGTTCCGAACCACGACGCCAGTCACGTCGTGTCAATCAATCAACGTGCTCCAATTTGCGCGATCATGCAAGCTGCCTTTTAAATCACTCGTTCAATGCTACGCGATAGTGGTGAAAGTTCGCCAGGTCTGCCTGATGTGCGGCTGGGAGGCCCTCAGCCGCACCTCGTTAATAACGCCACGAGTTTTAACAGCTTCTCTATTGGTAGCTTTGAGTGCCATCAATATTCCCCTTTGTCTCACACAGCCCGAATCGAGTAGCCACAGCCCCTCGGACTATGGGTTTACTCAAATCCCATTTTCAAAGCCGTATATGTTAAGCCGCATGCATTTTGTATAAACTTATAACCTCAAGATCGCTCAGTATTTTTGAAATCTATCATCATCATCATTATCATCATCACGCTTTAACATGTCTGCTCTTAAATTTTCCACCGTCGCTTGCCTTTCTCTTCTCTTCAATTTTGTAATCTCGTCTCCTGCTCGACCAGCAATCCAATTCCTCAACTCTCGCAGCCAGTACCAAGGTGGTTGGCCACTTGGCCTCAGCGCCGAGGGCTCTCAGTCCTGTCCTGCAGATTCAGTACAATGCAGCAGCACCGATGTCAACCCATCATGCTGTCCCTCCGGGCAGACATGTATTTGGGGAGGTGCTCAATTTGCTAATTATTGTTGTCCAACAGGTATGACCCCTTCTAATTCTTTCTGCCCAAGACCTAGCTAACGACGCTTCCGCCAAACAGCATCAGATTGTAACTCAGCAGTTCTCAACTTTCCTGCGTGTGCCAACTCAACATGGACAATGTTCATTAACGACCCCAGTGGCTATTTCTGCTGCGAACCAGGGGCAATAGGTGTAAATCCGGATAAAGGCAAATCAGGTGGAATTTGCGAGTCCAGTGATCAAGTTGTCCCTGCTTCTTTACTGGCGACAATCGTTTCTCAAGTCGGCGCTGCGACCCCAACTCCGACTGCTCCCTCAAGCGCGGGAAATGCAACTACCACTGGTAGCGGCACGGCGGCCGAGACTAACCCGACTGCCCCAAATCCGAAATCGTCTTCGACTGGGAGCGTGAACAAGATTGCGAACACGATAGCAAACTGGAGCACCGGAGCTAAGGTCGGCATCGCTATCGCCGTGGGGGTTGTCGTCGCGGCCCTTCTTTGCATATGCTCATTGATCAGACGGAGGAGGAACAACAAATTGGCATACTCGTACAACTATAGTTCGAATGCGGTGCAGTACGATATGTACGGCAACGCCGTCCCTGCATACGGTGTGGGAGGGGCTTCGTCCTACGAGCCATATCGAAGAGCAGATCGGCCGATGGAAAATAACGTCACCGTCAACGTTGTGCAGGGTGATTTGCAGAATTAATGGGTTCGAAAGGGATTATCAAAGTCGCAGGAGAGGCATTTAATTTTTGTTTTTGACAGTAATGCATTTATTGGCGTTGAAGCGAGTGGGAGCATTTGTATAAACCGCATTGAGTTGTATATATGGCCTGTACAGTACTACATGGGATTTTGCTTCATATTTTTAGACTGTATTTAATGAATTAGATATAATGACCCGCAAACCTTCTACTCTTACAAGTGAATTTATTGCTCTTGTAGAATTGGATGGAGGCTCTTGGCCTCAGAAGCAGGAATATTCAAGATCCTCCTGTATACATTAAAAGCGGCAGCGAGTGCATGCAGGGGCCTTAACTTATAAGTAGTTAGTGAATCCAAGATACAACGCACGACCTAAATTGTAATACAACAAATCTAAGTACTGCGGCTTTAGCTGCTAAAATCTGCAGGCTTGGTCGCTCATGTGGACCTTACGAATTCATAAATCTGATTGGCGAAGTAAAGCAAGTATAGGTAATACAAAAAACGAGTGCTTATTTGGGTTATGGAACGACAAAAACTAAAAGGGTAAAACTCCACAAGAAGCTTGCTTCAGGGGCCTTTGAACTTAAGGATGTTAATATGATTCTCATGGAACCGCCATTTGTTGAAAAAATAATGAGATTCGTGCTTAGCATAAACCTGTTGGACCAATTTACCAGGTGCAACATTAACTCGTAAGGTTTACATGGGGTATGGAACGTGTAGTAGATGGTGTTAAAACCCTTTAGAAACTAACAGTTGGTTCACCAACTAAGTGATTCGAGTCAGGACCAATGAGGAGATAGATACGCATAAGTGCAGGGCTTGGCTTTTTGAAAAGGCAAAGGATGCATGCAGGGGAGGACAATAGAATGCACAGGTGAGCCCTGGTATTTTTCCATTTTTTAGTTAGGTGTGAGGGAACCAACAAGACACTATATTCTGTTCTATAGATAGCTGTTTCTGACAGTCTCAGAAATGCCTCATAACTGAAAGTTCCGAATAATTTGGTTGTGCAAAGATTATTGCAGATATGGTCCCGGGATTATTACAAAGATAAAAGTTAGGCTACCAAATCCCCACAAGGGCCATGATTGAGATTTCCCCCACTTTCTACTTCTTACTTATCAATATAATCAGCTTCCAACTTCAATCTGCACTTCCTCCCCCGAATTGCAACTTTATGCACATCAACTAAATCTGTTTCAATAATGGAGACATCGGAAATGATAAAGAAATGGAAATGGTTTAAATGGACAGTCATTTATCTTTCTTCTTTACACGATTCTAGAAGCGATCCTCAAATCCCTCTATCAAGACCGCTATATCGATCTTTGTACCCTTAAGTTTATTATCGAAAAACCCGAGATATTCTTAAACGCTATCTATAGCACTCTATAGAAACCATTAAGCCCGATTATATTACCACTATGGTGGGGGCTATTGCTCAAGTTTAGTAGGAAGCCTGGTTTTCTAAACCCTGTACTAGGCGTTCGGGGTCCATCAATCGGTCTTACAATTATACTCACAATCAAGATGTTAGTTGAACTAAGAAACTTGGAGGATTTCTGTACGCGCAATTGTGCTGAGACGCTGTTTAGCGTAGTTCTTCTGCTTTCGTTGATTGTCGGGACGTGGGCTGGATGGGGGTTTCGTAGATTCGGCGACGGAGTGGGAGAGTTGGGAGCATATTGAATAGAAGGATATCGAAGCAAAAAAGCAAGGCGAGCGACGAGGTTAAGAGAGCAGAATCAAAGGTTTACTAGGGAAGGAAGGCATTGTGGGCCTTTTTACATTAGCAATCGGCTTGCTTGATTTTCATGTTCAAGATTCTGATGCAATAGTGTAAACTTGATCTAGAGGAGCTCACCGAGATCTTACCTCGAAACGTAGTCTATCATTAGACTGGCGGTTATGCGAAAGAAGCATTGGCAAAGAGACCAGCGTAATCGTGACAGTACGACGACAGTCGAGAGCATCGAATCCGAATGGGAGGTCAACAGCTCTCGCCTCAACTAGCCTTGTGTCATTGAAAAAGACTCGTTAACGACATAAATATATGAAGGACTACTTCTTGATCAATAAAGTAACTTGCACCCTTTGATAGCACAGGGTAATCTCGGGCCAAATCTACTTTCATGGCTTAAGTTTGTTAAGTTGATCAGGTGACTTTGCTAGTCTCGGAGATCTGTTAGAGACCTTTTTCGTAGCAACTCTGACATGATTTGGGATAAGGCAAACACATAGAAATACAGATTCTGTTACCAAAGGTGTCTAAAATCCATGACAGCCTCTAATGATGAGAAAGGTTGGCCCAACTTCATGCTGACTATTTTAATATTTCTACCTCAAACTCCTCGCTTGAACATGCAATGTCTGCCGTTTCCCGATATAACCTAATAGCTTGCGACCGGTGGAGCCGATACCATTCCTTCTTGGAAACTGCACCCAAAAATGAAATAAGTGATCAAGTTCTCTTCCTCCCTTGCTTCGTGGTCATTCTTCTGAATGCTTCCATACCGCTAGCGCCAATTGGTCTTGCCGAAGGATCTACGCCCTTGCTTGGATCAAACGTGCTTCTCGGAGCCACGGTATAACTTGTATTGGAAGTCTCCATCCTTGCCCTGTTGCTTCTAATTGGTTGCGCGAGGATACGTTCACGCTCAATCTCTCGTTGAGACAAACCCGCTAGTTGAGATGATGGAACTTGAGACTGAGTAGCTCCAGGACGAATCGCAAGTTGGGCAGCTCTGTGAAATGTTTAGTAAAGCCAAAAGGAATTTAATTCATGGTTGAGAACTTACTGATGATCAAATTCCTTGGTCATAATCTTGCGCTTCTTATAATCATCACTCCGCTTGAGGATTGGCCGTGACCATTCCCCAAGTAAGCGTTCAGCAGTCCTCTTGATTCCAATCTCTGGCTTCTTGCTCTTCGTATAGTAGAGCACGACCTTGCCAATTCCACTGCTGAGCAATGCCTCCTTCTCAATAGGCAAGCGTGAAAGAGCATTGAAAAGATCTCGCTGAATGTTGTATGCCGGAAGGCTGCCGTCGTTCAAAGGTTCAAGGAAGAATTTGACAGACAGGAGAAAGTTCGTGTCAGGGTCGACGATGGAATGTTGAATAGTGTTACGGTTCAAGAGAGCAACAACCTCGGGAAGCATCTTAAGCTTGTGAATTGCAGGTTGACCCATCTCACGAGCGGTATTATCGGCTTTGCAAGCCTGTTCCATTCGAATCTTTAGAGCAGCAATTTCATCATCGAATGCCTCTTCAAGATCCTGTACTTGATTAGGGAATATCCCATCTCCAATGCGGAATTTGTACGTACCACTTCATCCTTCTTGCGTCGTCTTTTGTTTGGATTCTTCAAAGCCTCATCCATAGCCTTGTCAAGAGCCCTCCGACGTCTCTCTTCTGCTGTCAAATTCTCCTCATTCTCAGGAGTGGGAGCCCTCCTCTCCTTCACCTTGTCCTTATCTCTCTTTTCTCCATCAGTTCTCTTCGGCTTCTTCGTCCTTTTCCCATCAATCATCTCCCCATCTGGATCTTCATCGTCATCGCGTCTTGCTCTCTTCTTCTTGTCACGCTTGGCCTCCTTAGGTTTCTTTCCGTCACCGTCTTTCTCTGCGCGCTTCCGTTTCCCTGCCTTCAAAGTACGAGCAACATCTTCATCAATTCCAACCAGAGGTCTATCCTCCAGCGCGACAGTTGTAGGATCGAATTCGGCGAATTCGGCTTCGTCGACTTCAGAGAGTTCGGATTCGTTTTCAGAGAGATCATCGTCGTCGAGGTTGCCTACATCCCGTTCTGGAGCGGCTGCCGAAGCATCTCGTTCTTCAGACATACGCCTATCAGAGTCTCCTGCATCACTGCCGGCCTCTGGCAGTGGCGTGGCTGGCCGAGAGTCTGCCTCTGAGTCCGACATTTTGGGAAGAAAAGCGATAGCAGGTAGGTAAATATGAAATGATGCAGAAGGTTGTCACTAGATCACTAGGAAGTTGAACCAGGCAGATGCAAGAGCTACCTCGGTTTCGATAGTGGATGCAGCATGAAGATGGCAAAGAAAAGAAATTCTTATGCCTGTTCGCGGTCGAAGATCTTTGAAGTTGAGAGCGAGCCTTGACATTCCTGGCCAAGTGCGCTAAGTAATCTTAGCGCCAAACCTTATTTCCAAGGCGGATTGTTTATTTACTTTGCCCTTCTCCGAAGCTCTTTCCTCCGAACCGATATTTCGTTTTTGCTATCGCAATCACAAGTCTCAACGCTCAACTCTCAACATGTACAGAAATATCCAAAGTGAGAAGCGGTCACATGAGAGTCCCATGGACTGGGAATGGCAGACTCACGGCCCAACTGATCCCAAAAGTCCTTTTCCTCAATTCAAGCCAGGGCAGGGGCAAAAAAGTTGGAGCAACCACCAGCCTTCTCAAAACACGAAGCTGACAGATGAAATAGATGGTTTCGAGTCACCACAGCGTCCCAGTTCCTTCATAGAGGCATCGACGACACCTGCACCTCAATTTCGCAATCCCTCTTTCACCACACCTCGAAAGCCATTCGATCAAGATATCTTCTCGGAAACCTCTGGCGTCGAATCTTCGCCAGCAGACAACGCCGACGCAGAAGATACTCCGGATCCTCCCAGGACTGATCAAACAATGACAGCATTTACAAATGGAGGAACGATAAAGCAACCTATCTTCGGACGATACGGAGCTGGGTTTCTAGGAAGCAGTCCAGGAAGAGCGGAGCAAAGGAGAGGGAAGTACGCAAATGCCATTATTCAGAAGGTCCGGAAGAGAAAGCGGTTAGATCGTGATTACACGTTATCGAGGACTCATCGAGAAGACTCGGGATCTGATTCTGACGAAGGAGAGTCTCGCTCTAGGAGACGAAACGGGAATAATTCCAAGCCAGAAAACAAGTACGGCTGGATTGCCTCCCTATTTGACTACATCGAATCGCACCCAAATCTTCCCAACGTCCTATCATTTTACGCCCAGCTGATGATAAACTTCTTTATCAGCTTCCTAATCATCTTTGCAGTTTACACACTCTGGATTGGTGTCCGTTCAGATGTCGACAAAGCGGCTGATAGGGAACGATTATCAGTCATCGCAGAAAATCAACAATGTAGCCAGGACTATGCTAAGAATGGATGTGGTCATGACATGCGAGCTCCGGCACTTGAATCTATATGCAATGCCTGGTTTGAGTGCATGAATCGGGATTACAACAGTATTCCTCGAGCGAGAGTTAGCGCTCAGACATTCGCCCAGATATTCAATAGCTTCATCGAACCTATCAGTTATAAAGCAATGGTATGTCTTCCCTTACGTCTTTATAAATCCCAATCGCCATCTTTTCGGGACCACAATACTAAGCTAATCCTCCCTCAGATCTTCGTTGTCGTAATACTCACCGTCTCAATCGTGGCAAATAATCTTGCCTTTGGGTTATTTCGCAGCAAACACTTCCCAGCGGCGGCCTCGCAACCTTTTTACGCTCCTCCAACACCCCAACATAACTTTCAATGGGCACAACCACCTCAGACCCCGCACCACGTCGGTCGTATTGGGTTCGATGAATATGGAGTGCAGACATATCAACAAATCATGCCGAGCGAGACACCACGGCATAGGAGCCCGAGCAAAACCAATAGAAGTCCAAGTAAAGGAGATCGGCATTGAGAAAAGTGTTACGCGAGGAGAGCAGTTATGAATATATGGAAATAGGGCCAATGTATAAATCAGGGGATTGTACATATTACGGTTGGCGTTTAGGGTAGTTATTTGCAATAAAATACTACTGGTCTCGGATTCAAATATTTGATATGATTTTGCTGCATCCCATCTGAACTCTCTCCACTACCTATGGCTTTAGCAAATGAACTAAGTGAGAGCAAAACAGCAGCGTGAGGAGTGAATTATTTGAAACTGCAACTTGCAACGAAAATTGGACGAGTGTTTGGAGTAGGATGTATAGCGTTAGACTGAATTGTGGGGAAGAGTCTGAAAGTTGGCCCAAAGTTAATCCAAAGTTGCCTGGAGGTACGGCACGCAACAGAAACAAGGAACACGGGGGTAAGAGCGAAAGTTGACCGAAACTTGGACACGTAACGAAAACAATATAACAGGCATTTAGTGTCAACACTAAAAACTACGACATGCAACGGAATATTTTAAAGCAGGAGATAAAGACGAAAATAGAGCAAGCTAAAAACTACGACGCGCAACGAAACCTTAATGGCAAGTTATAGAATAAGATATAAGGTTAATTATAAAGTATACTAAAAACTATAGCATGTAACGGAAACTCTTAAAGTAGGATATAAGTGTAACAATAGAGTAGACTAAAAACTCCGACATGCAACGGAAAAAACAAGACAAGAGCAAGAATAAACGCCACTAAAAACTTAGTCATGCAACGAAAGAATAAAGACGCGGTTTTAGAGTAAGATATATGTATGGCAAGGATAAGAATGAACGAGACTAAAACTTACGACATGCAACGGAAAGTAAAGACGTGCTAGTTTTAACACGACACTAAAAAGTACGACACGCAACGAAAACCGGAGAAGAAGTTGATCAGAGGAAGATAAGGATAAGAACGAATCGAGCTAAAACTTACGACATGCAACGAAAAAAAAAATTAAAGGACAAGGGTGATTGTTAAAAATTAGAGTGATGAGAGGACACGCAGCCAAATTGATAGGGGTTGACTGGTGAGGGCTTGGGCTTTGAGGGGTTTTGCGAAATCCCAACTCGTCCCTTTGTTCCCTTGTCTGCTTGCAAGGCGTGTTTATGAAATAAATGTCATGTCGAGAAGAGAAAAAGTGGGGGAGAGGGGAGGAACGGGTGAAAGATAGATAGAGAAGAATTCACAAACTGCAAACCACAAACCACAAACCACATGCACTCACCGTATAGATTCAGACGTCCCATAACGAGGGACGAGTAGGAAAGAAGCCAAAGATTGTTCAATTTATCTATCTATCCAAAACGCCCGCAAAGAAACATAATCAAAAAAAATAAAAATTTATCAAGTTCCAATTCCGTTCCAATATCCATTCTAGTGTAAGGTTATTTTAAAAAAAAAAAAAGAGTATGCATATAAAAATAAGAATAGATAAAAAAGTGTTTAATTCGTAAATGCGTCAAATCGTGAGGTGGAGAAAGTGTTTAAGGTGGCAGCGCGTATGTTTAAGAAGTTAGGTAGGTAGAGAGAGAGATATAGGGGAAGGTAATGCTTTTCCTCCTTTTTCTTCTTCTTCTTCTTCTTCTTCTCTGCTTCAAAAAAAAAAAAAAGAAATTGACAAAAAAAGTGGTCATAATAATAATATCGTTCGGGTGTATAGGATGGAAACGACGAGATGATAAAACGGAGTTTCTTAGCAGGAGAAGGGTGTAAGTGTAAGTGTAAATGTATGTGTGAGCGTGTGTGAGAGGGGAGAAGGGAGAAGGGGAGAGGAACAGCATCAAGAACGACTGACGGAAACAGGAGGAATTTTGGAAGAGGGAGAAAAAAAAAAATGAAAACCAGCGGCATGACAAAACACACAAACTCGACCTGAGAACATGGCTAAAGACCAAGATCAGGACCAAGACTGGAGGACCAAGGCCAAAGGAAAAAAAAAAAGGCCGGTCTCTAGCTCCGTCGAATGAAGTATCATCCCTCCGGCCTCACGTTTCCCAGATTCCCGACTCCCTGGTTTCCCGGCGCCTCATATTCTTTTTTGGCTTTCTACTCTCATCCCCATCCCATTTCTCATACCCACTCCCCCCCACATTCCATTTAATCCAAAAAAGGGAGTAAAGGTTTTTTTTTCCAAATATCAATAGCCGAAAACTTTTTCTCTTTTCTTTTTTAGAAGAAAATTGGCTGGAATTTCTCCCCCACTCCTTTTTCCCTGGTCCTCTTTTCCCCTCTTCCTTTTCTCTCTCATTTCTGACTCCGGCTCTGCCTTCGCCTCCCATCCTGGGTCAGAAGGTGGAAAGGAAAAAGAGGAATAGAAATGGTAGGATAGGGAGAGTACCCATCACTATCGAGTGGTGGTTTCGAAAATTCGTGTCTCGTGTCTCATGTCGTAGTTTGTGTTGTGTTGTGTTGTGTTGTGTTCATGTTTTTCTTCTTTTCTTTTTCATGTTTCAATAATGTAAGAAAAAGAGAAGGAAAGAAAAAAAAAGGAGGAAAAAAAAAGGGAAGAACGAATGTAAGTATAATGCCATATATCCTCGAAAACTGGCGAGGGTTTACATTCCTGTCTCTCTCTTCTCTCTCTTGCTTTCTCTAATCTGTCACTTCTCTTCCCCCACACATCTCAACCCCTCAACTCCTCAACACCCAACTACCATACCCCCGTACCTCTTATCTCCTACCGCTTCTTAACCTCGCATGCCCAGCCTTCGATCCCCTCTCCTTTGGAACCGACTTCCAAGCCTGGGATCCTGACGCCCTTCATACCGACGGTATCCTCGAGCCATTCGCCGCCGGCCATGCCTCCAGCGTTGGCTCTCTTCTCCGGGACGAGTTCCAACATGGGCGTCAGGAACTCCGCCACCTTCCTCGCCTCGTCTTCCTTGAAGTGATATTTCTCTTTCAGCACATCCGGGAGCGCCCAATGCCGCAGCCGGTGGATGTTGCGGAGCTCGCCCTTGCGGTTGAAGATTTCTTGGCTCCATTTCCCGGAGAGGCACATCGATTTGGGAAATTGCCCGAGAAGTTCGATGATTTGTGCGATATGGTCATCATCCTTGCCGTATTTGGTACCCGATTGCGGGTCGAAGAGATAGTCGCCCGTTATGAGTTCGAAGACCTATTAGGACTTTATTAGGATACAAGGTTGCTTGTGGGAAAGATACAAAATGACTTGTGAGTGAAGAGAGGAATTATTGGTGATTTAGAGAAGGGCAGCATACCATAGCAGCCATACTCCAGACGTCAGTACTGGCACCCCATTTCGCACCAAGGATCACTTCTGGTGAGCGGTATTGTCTCGTCTGAATATCGTTTGTAAAATGGTGACCCGTCCAACATGCATTACCCAAATCTGCTATCTTGACCGAGATCTTCTCATATGCCACTGATTCATCTTTCTTATCGTGTGAGGATTTATCGAGGGAGATGCCGGAGACTTCGCGTGTGAGGATATCACTGGGATATATGTGAGTGACCTGATGTGGGGGGCGGGGATGGGTTGAGAAGAGAAGAGAACTTACGCCGTCTTTTCCCTTTGCTTGTGCTTCTCTTCATCTTCCTTCTCGGTTTTGGGAGAGGTGTCTTTCGAGCCGCCTATTGCACCACTCATTACGACAGGGCCCACAGAATTGGTGCTTTCCTTTCGGACGGGAGATATATTACCTTCGTGCATCATTTGATTCAAACTCGTATGCGAACCTGGCGTGCTACCAGGAAAACGCATCAAATCCGCATGGTTGAAACTGGCATTCAGCGGGCTGGGTAACGGTTGACTGCCCGTGATCAGAGTCCGGCGTCTTCTCCTCCCATTGGGGTTATCTTCCTTATTCTCCTTCTTTGGCTCATCCTTGACAAAGGTCTTCACGATTTGTTCCACATCCCCAATTTCTATCAGTACGTTCTCCGGCTTCAAATCTGTATGTATTATCCCGCACTCTCGGTGGAGGTAATCTAATCCCAGGAGGACCTGCTTCGTAATCTGTTTGACGAGTGGCATCGGTATGCCACGATGGTTCCAGCGCTTGATCAAGCCCAACAGGTTCTCTCCCAAAACTTCAAACACCATGCAAACATGTGTGCCATTGGGACCCTTGTGTTCGAATGAGTCCAGCAAACTCACCACATGTTTCCGGCCAGGGTGATCGGGTTTCGCTTGGACGATCTTGTTGAGGAGTTTGATTTCATCTATTGCAGTTTCGGTGTAGTGAGCCGCCGACCGGACGACCTTCAGGGCGATATGTTTTCCGGTGACATTGTCTCTCGAGAGCCAGACGGTGGAGAAATGGCCCCATCCCAGCTTGCGCACCACCGTATACCGCCCCTCTTTGAATTGCTCACCGACTTGCACGGGGTGATATCCTCCTTTGCAGTAATCTTCGGAATCTTCTTCGTCGGCCGTCGTCTCGGCGGCATCTTCTCGCGAGGACGACGACGACGGGGATCGGTTCATGGTGGAGTTCTTTGCCGGATTTGATGCGCCGGTGGTTCTGTGGGGGGGATTATGCGTGGTTAGCAGGTTTTTGAAGAGCGACGACATGGTGGGAATGAGGTGGAGAAATATGAGATGGGGATCATGGCGATGTCTTGGGCGCGAGAGAGCGGAGAGACATTTATGCCTTGGGGGGGGGGGGCGGTGGGGAGATTGTGGGGAGACGTTGAGAAAGTAATGTATGTAGGAAGTATATATCTCAGCATCAGCAGCGAGGTCGAGGGACTTACCCTGTAGAGGCTTGATTTGACGATGGGACATTCGCAGCGCCATCCGCGTCGGGTGGCCCATCGGTGGTGATGATGGGCTTGAGATCCTTCTTCCTCTTCTTATTCGCGTTTCCATTGGAAGCATTATTGGCGACCTGCTTCGCCTTTTGAATGGCGGCCTGCTTGATATGGGATCCGTTGATGTTCATGTTCATGGCTCTGGCCGCTCCGTGCTGGGCGGTTGTGCGGTTTGCGGGTTTGCGGTTTTGCGGTTTTGCGGTTGGCGGGGCGGGGTGGTCGGCGCGATACAAGAGACAATCAATCAATCAATCAATCAATCAATCAGTCAATCAATACAATCCCGATCCACAGGCCACAAACTCGTGCAATCGTGTCTAGAATCTGCAACGGTCGAGTCGATCACGGCGATACCGTCGGTCTCGTCTGGTCGGGCGCGAGATGCGACGGGGGGCGCCCGTGGGGGAATGCGATGGAGATGTGAATGTGTAAAGTGTGATTGCGAATGGAAAATTAAAAATGTGAATGAATGAACGAATGCGAACGGAAGGGCGAAGGGCGAAAGGCGATGGGCGATGGGCGATGGGCGATGGGCGATGGGATGGCGGGCAGAGAGGGGCAAAGCGCCTGGCGGGTTTCCCTCTGGTAGTTTCTTGACGCCGTCGACGCTACATACCACGCAGCGCAGCGCAGGAGATGTGAATGGAGCGAAGGGGGTTCTTGGTATGGGGTTGGGATTGGACTGGATTGGGCTGGAGCTATGGAAGAAACGGATTTGAGATTGGGATTGGGACGGGGACGGAGACTGGCACTGGGACTGGAACGGAGACTGGATTATGGGGTCTGCGAAGTGGATTGGACTTGTGATGGTGACGGGCGGCTGGCGGGCTGTACACTGCGATTTGCCCCAGGGCCAGACCAGATCGAGCCCAGTTAATGACGACGCGCGAGCATAAGAAGAGGGGCTGGAAGAGGAGATGAGAGGAGATGAGAGGAGATGAGATGAGATGAGATGAGATGAGATGAGATGGGATGAAGCTGGCCGCGGGAAGAATAGGAAGAGAAACAGAAATAAATGACACAATGCCGCAAAGAGAGGAAAAAAGCTATATATCTCTCGAAGTTTCTTGAACCGTGGTTCTGGGGACCGGTTTCTGGTTTGAGACGGGGTCTGGGTGATGGTGATGGTTCCGGCCTCGTTAGTCGGCTCTGCTCTGGTTTGATCGCAGAAGAGAGAATAGTCGCCGTGTTGATCCCAGGGGGTGCCATAGGTGGTACGGTATGGGATGGGGATGGGAATGGGGATGGGGATGGGCATTGGAGTGGAGGGGAGTGGAGGGGGTTTAAACTCGTTAAAGTAAAGTAACACTGGAATAGAATAGCTTGGGAACCCTGTTAGACGCTGCCTGTTCTCCTGATTCAATACTACACTACACCAGACAGGACTCTGTAATGAATGACGGTGCTATACCAGATCTTTGCCAAACTCAGCTGGATCATAACCTCCCATGAAGGGGCCATGCGAACAGGAAAAGGGCGGAAAGGGCGGAGACTCCCCTTAGACCCGTCAAACAAAGATCCAATACCACACACACACAGCCTTGTTTTCAATATCAACCCCAAAACCCCCTGGCTCATCTGCGGTGATACAGTATCAAACGGGAGGGGGCGGGGTATACCAAAAAGGGGGAGCTCGGGAAACCCAAACAAAAAGATCGCAGAAAGCGCCGTGCGGCACCACAGATTGGCGTTGATAGTGGTGATACACTTACTGTACTGTACTGTACTGTACGGCACTGCACGGTTCTGGCGATACTTTTTGATAAGATATGATGTGATGTGGGAAAATAATTTTACAAACACCGCACGGAACTCATCATCCCCTTTTCTTGTAATAGTATATCCTCCTTCCTCTCTGCCTCTTACTTTCTTTTCCCCCTACCCATATATCCACCACCCAGCCCAGCCCAGCCCAGCCCAGCCCAGCCCGTCTTAAAGAACGCAAAAGAAAACCCCCACAAATCGATAATTAAAATCCAAAAAATAAATAAAAATAAAAACAAACCACGCCACCAAAAATTTTCAAGATCTGGCTGCAGGGTTACAGGACATGCATCGTACCACTCCACAGCATCCCCAAACTCCTAAAAGCAAAAATAAAAAAAAACCCCCGGATACCACTCATTTGACAGCGAGGCGCCAATCGTCCGTTATGTGTTTTTGGTCCCACGGGTAACCTTAACGGCAAGCCGAACCAAAACCCCCCCCCCAAAAACGAGGCTTAGTGACAAATACTAGATTCAGTCCCGTACAGGATCCCGACAGCCTGCTTCGTCGTCGTCGTCGAGTTTGTTGTTTCCACCCAAACACACCACGTCGTTTGTTCCCTATCGGCTGTTGCCCGGGGATGGCCAACGGCGAATGACGGATAGCGAATGGGCGAAATTGCCTTACTTTTTGTTTTTTTTTGGGAGGGGGTGGGTTCAGCTTCGCCCTGAGAGCCTCGGGAAAAATGCTTGGATGGAAAGCTCTCTCTCGATATGCTATTTTCATGTACGGTATAAAGAAAGGGAAATTACACCCCTTTGGTATGGTTTTCTCTATCACCCACGCCCGGGTCATGCTCTCTCGCCATGCCATATGGAGCTACGGCGCAGCGCTGGAGGTTATGTCAACCTCAACCTTAACCTGTCATTTATCCGCTGCGACTTGTTTTCCAATCTCTCCGTCAGCGTAGACCCAGCCTCCTTTCTCCAAGAGTGTAGCCATTAATAATAATGATGATAACGTGCGTATCGGTGGTTCTATATTGGGAAAGACGTCATCGGCCGCTAGTGTATGTGCAGCACTGCCTCTGCCTCTGCCTCCTACTTCCATCTTTCGCTTATACATCTCGAACTCCTTTATACTTCCATTGAACTTGTGATATGAGCTTCCATATCCTTTTGGGAGCTGTAGAAGACTTTAATATATCTCGTAAAGAATAAGTAGTCCGAGTTGAAAGCTTGTAAGAAGTGATAGGCCGTGCTCAGCTTTATATTTAAGTTACTTACCCATAAACTAGTAGTGTGAGAGACTTAACTTTATATTCAAAATAAATAAATAGTAAGACCGGATAAAGCTTACGTGCTTCTAAGACATTATTCTCGTGTTTTTTTTATTCTTCGGAATACCACGGAATTCGATGTATAATTAATGTTTTTGATTTGATACAAGAGGGGGGAGATCAGATCAGATATAACAAAATTGATGATCGAACATTACGCCTTTGAAACTGAAAAGAGCTTGTTTCTGTGCCGTACGAAAAAAAAATAAGTTTTTAATACATACCTTGTCAGGAAAAGAACGGGAATGACGGGCGGCGTTTGAGCTTGCAGATCCACGCGTGTGGTGAATATTGGACTGTAGTTGGGAACATTTGAGCTATCCTCAACCCCCAAAAGCGTACATGCATCAAAGCAGCAGCCATGCTGCTCTGAAAACGACGGCTAGGTCACTAACATATCACCATGAACAATAATAATTATTATTTTGGACAAGCCGAAACTAGATGTATGATTTTTTAAAAAATAAAAATAACTCATTATAAAAAGCTGGAAACCCACCAGTCATCATCGGCGCAGATACCAAAAAAGATCTAAAGAGGTGTGGTGTAAGGCGGAACGCGGCATGCGAAATGCGGAAAGGTGGAAGGCAAAAATTATGGAAACGCGGAAAGTATGGGAACGGAAACGTGGGAACGTGGGAACGTGGGCTGGCTGACTAACTTCCCGGATTACTAACCCCCTTCCTTTAAACCATGAACTTTTCCTCGAAACAAAATCTCAACATAGGAGCTCTCTGATAATTTTGGGGTGGGTAATAACTCGGATTCATGGTGTAAATTAGTGTTAGTCTTGTCTCTACTTTCGCTGTGTTTATTTCCTGGGGGTTTTCCTGTGGCTCTCGAGGAAGTCTATGTCGAAACCTCTGATGGAAAAGGGAGGCAGCGTAGTGGTTTTAGAGCGAGGTATAAAGGATAAAGGTTGACTGAAAGAGGGTTGCGGCTCTCAGTGATATTAGACACAAGAGGCGGTTTTATTCTCGCGCTATGTTATATACCGTTTTGTTTGATAATATATGTTTGTTCCTGCTCCTGGGAGTGATTGTGCTTTACCTTGGATGACCCAACCTATCTGTTCTGATGGAGATTCAGCGCATCGAGGGAAAATATCGTTCTGGGAAAGGGCTGCAAGAAGGATGAAAAAAATCCAATAAATCTAATAATAAATATTTCAACCCTCTTACACTCAAGTACAGTACTATACAAACACATAGGCGCCGAAGAGCCATCTCTAGACGCCAGCCGAACAATCCATGCTATGCTATGCCAAGCAATCGCTCATTTTGCAGAGATCACCGCAATCCATTTTTCCTGATCCTTTCTGTAAAGCTGTTAGCACGAACCATCTGGAGATATTTTCCAAGGGGATGAAGACTGACTTGTCGAATTGTAACAGCTGTCCTAATACAGTCTTAACCAAGTCTGCTTGGCGCTTCTTATCCTTCTGCTCCAGGAACTGTAAAAGAATAGTCTTCAAATACACGTAATCCATCTTCCCAGCCGGCCCTGAGCCGTTCACGGGGGTCCCGGACCTGCCACTGTCGACCGAGCTTCGAGAGCTGACATCGTTCATCTTGGCCTGTTTGCCCTTCAGATTTCTGAGTTCCTTCTGTAATTTCTCATAGCGCTGATTCGCTTCGTCGAGGAGGCGCCTCAGATCCGCTCTCTGCCTTTCGCTATCATGAGCTTGTTTTTCGTTGCTGTCCAATGCCTCGCGAAGTTCGGTCATTGCCGAGCGGATATCGTTGACTTCTTTGGTGGAATTATCGGATACGGATTCGAGCTCATCACGCTTCTTTTTCCATTCTTTCTTTTCCCTCTCGAGTTCCTCTCTCTCATCTGTAGCTCGTTTCAGATCTCGTTCGAAATCTCGAATGCGGCTTTTCAATTCATCAACCTCTCTTGCTCGTCTTCGGCCACTGGTGCTTGCTTCATCTTCGGCGCGATCTCTTTCCTCAATGGCCGCTTCCATTCGCTCCCGCATTTCCCGAACCTTGGCATCTGCACGGTCATCCACATCAGCCAATAATCGTCTCATGGTTTCCCCTTCACGAGTACGCTCGCTCAACAGACGTTGAACTTCTGCAAGCTCTTCCTCAAGAGACTCTGATTGGTCCTTTGCTTCCTTGAGCTGCATCGCCATTTCCCCTGCCTGGTCTCGCATACTACCAAGAAGACCCTGAGCAGTATTGTACTGTGAGCCCCGTAATTCGACTTCCTGCCTCAGACTGGTTGATTCCGTAGTAAGTTTTGAGACTCGGCCCTCCAGTTCTCTCACTTTTGTGCGTAATTTTCCAACTTCTTCCTGAATCTTGGCAAGTTCGTTGGAAGACTTTTCGCCGGCCGCAGCAAGTTGAATTTTCTCGGCCTCTGACTTTCGCAAATCTCGTTGAGCGACACGAAGTTGGTCTTCTAATCGAACCTTACTGTTTGTCTCCTGTGTGATTTTCTCACTCAGTGTTCTCATCTCATTATCCCTGTCAGCTGCTTGCTTCTTGAAACTTGCCATATCTGACTTCAAATCTTTTTCCCGAGTCTCTAGCCGTCTCAATTCTGATGTACGGGCTGCTAGTTCTTCTTTGGTTGTCTTGAGACTTGCATTATCTGCACGTAGTTGCTTGAGCTCAGGTTGGGCTTTTTGTAGAATATCCCTAAGATCCGTCAAGTCTCTATACCGAGACGTCGCTAGTTGTTGGGCAGCCCCGAGATCTGTTTGTAGCGTTGCCGACTTTAATTTGAGATCTTCGTACTCTGCAGTTAAAGACTTAAAATCCGCCTCGATCTTTGCAGAACCTTTCGATTGGCTCTTGTAGGTCTCAATTTCTTGCTCTAACTTGGTGATCTTCTCTTCGAGCTCCGTTTTCTCCTTCCGAAGTTCTTTAATCTTCTCCTTTGCCTCCACATGTTCTTGGCCAATATTCAAGAAATTGTCTTGCATGTTCTCAAGCTCTTCCCGAAGGTCCGCTTCGACTTTTCGCTTTGTCTGCAGTTTTGCAATCTGTGCGTCTCGATCAGCTACCTCTTCTTTCAATCTCGTTATTTCGACTTGGAGCTCTTCAGAGGCTGGTGTAGGTGTGACCGAAGCTGACTCAGGGGCTTTCTCTGTCGGTTCATCCTTTGCAGGGGTAGCAGCATTGGCACCCTTCTTCTTTTTCTTATTTTTCTTCTTAGCTGCGCCAGCCGCAGGAGTAGAGGTTGAACCTTCTGCTGTTGAAACAGCCTTGGATTCGTCGGCTTCATGATTTACAGGTTCTTCAACTTGTTGATGCAATGATTTGACCTCTTCTGTTAGTTCCTGAATCCGTTTGATATCAACCATCTTCGCCTTTTCCAAGTCCGTAATTTGCGTATCAAGTTCCTCACAACGTTTCTCAACTTTTGAGAATGATTCTCTTTGAACTTTCATGTCCTCTTCGGTAGTTCGTTTCTGGATGGTAAGATCGGATTCCAGAGAGGTTATTTTTGCACCAGACTCTTTCTTCTGTTCGGATAGTGCTGCTTCCAGAACTGCTAGCTGTGATTCGGTTTTCTGTAGTTTTCCTTTCAAAGCTTGAATTTCCTCTACTTGAGCATCGATTTTCTCCTGGTGAGACTTGGAATTAGTGGCCAACTCTTTTGACTCATTTAGTTCTCGGGTGGCCTTTTCCAAGTTCTCAACCAAACTAGAACTCGACTCCTGTGCTGTTGAGAGATCTTTTTCCAGCGAAGAAACTTTTTCTTTGAGGTCCTTAACTTCTGTAGTCTTTTCCTTCAATTCGGCCTGGAGTCTAGGAACCTCATCATCATACGAGAAAAATTCTTCATTGACGTCCTTATTGTCTGTTGCTTCGGCCTTTTGCCTCGGCGAGAAAATCTTGAGAACCGATGAGGCGGGTGACTTTACAGACGCTGTCGGTGTATCGATGCTAATAGTATCCGCCTTCTCTGCTGCAGCACTGTCGATGGAGTTCCTATGGGCCACAAGCTCTTCTTTAACGGTCAGGGTTTGCTTCTCAGCCTCGACATATTTCTTCTTATACTCGTCTCGATCCGCAGACACACGCTTAAATTCTTCCATAACCATGTCCCCTTTCAGATTGAGTTGGTTCAAGTATTCCACTAAGGCCTCGGGATCGGCGATTGTAGCTAGAGGTGTATGTTCTTTCAGTGCTTTCTCAAATGGTTCGATGGAAATAGCTCGCGCATGAGCAATTCTGTAGGACCGTAATAATTCTTTGCAAGAGTTAGCGCACGGAGGGACGTTCCGGCAACAGGACATACCTTGATATTTTGATTCCAACCTTTCTAGCTTCCTCAATTTAGCACGAACCTCTTGAGGCAACTCGTTTGAAGCTTTAGGAGCTGCCTCTTCTGCTTTCTCCCCCTTTTTCTCGCCCTCCCCTGATCCACTGGCCTCGGGCAGCCCACTACCTTCAACCATTATCGCCGGCTTTTCTTCCTCAATTGAAGGCGTTCCAACTCTCGAAGGTTCCTCGGAGTCGTCGTCTATTGCAAAGGCGTTTTCGAATTCTGAAGGATCTGGACCTCGGACCCCTGTAACATCTTCCTTGGGTTTTGCTCGTCTTGCCCTCGAAGTTGGGTCTGTTCTGGACGTAGATCTTCGGGCGGATGAGCTAGACCTAGACACAGAAGGAGAACTAAGAGCTTTCTGACGAGCTTGTTCTTCGGCGATGCGGGTATCTATTGCTCCCCGGATGCGCTTTGGACAAGTCAGCGATTTGGCCTCGCAAGGCTGGACAGAATGCGACAAATGGCGTGGGAATGGTTACCTGGAACATTGTGGCCACATAAATAGTAGATCTATGCTGTCAAGAAGATATCGCGGAACGGCCCAGTCAAAACAAGAACAGCATAACAAATACAATTACGAATAGGATTAAAGGAAATATATCTGGTAACTTCTGAGCTCTGACATATTTCGAAGCAGTCGGCCATTTTTAGACAGAAACCCCGACGCGGGTGGACCGTGCATGGTGACTAGCTTCTTAGAGCGAAAGGCTGCCACGCGAGCAGCGATCAAATGTCGTCTGCCTTGGCTATAGCTACGTTTACAATTACCACAACAGCAACGACATGACAAGGTGACAACCGTGTCTACTCCACAGACATCGTCGAGATGGTCTCTCTATGGCCTTGGAAGGTGAGGATATCATCTATGGTATTTGGCAAGCAGGTGCTGACTGGTGAAGGGCGAGGATAACTCGCCGGCCTCGTTTGAAAAGACATTGTCGGCCCTGGCATCTAAGATATCGAAATCTCAGTCACAGCTCGATTCGTTGAGGCAGAATGGAAGGAGATACAAAGCATTATGGACCCTTTACACGAGCTTTGCATACCTCCTGTACTCAGTTATCGGGTTTCTAGTCATTGGGTGGAATAAGATGAGTGCGGTCGAGTATACTGCACTTGCAAGTAGCCCAGTCGTGTAGGCATCAATAGTTCCATGTGGGCTTAGTTTCTAACGTTTTTACAGCATATATATTGTTCGGATGGGAATCACTGCATACTATACTTACCGTGTCGATATTGTCACAAAACGGCTGGAAGATCAACAGTCAGAACGAACAAAGACAATTGAGAAACTAAAAGCTGCAACCAAATACAATTCTACGCAGGAATTACTAGAGAAATACGGTGGTGCTCCACCAAAGCCGAAGAAACCGGCAACTCCTAAGACTCCGAAAGCAGCTAATACACAAAACCAGCCTCAGAGAGCATCCATTGGTCCTCCTGCGACTGCCAATATCCCAAGGCCAAATCAAGTTCCAAGTCAACCGTCAACTCCGCAAGCAAGATCGCCTGTGGCCCCCCCCCAACAAATAGCACCATCGCCGATATCTCCACAAGGAGGGCAAGCGGAGTTTGCGCCAAATGCATTCTCAGCTCCCCCGCAATATGCACAATCAGAGGAAATGGGCGCGGAAGGACATTGGTACGATAGGGTACTGGACTTGTTAATGGGAGAAGATGAAACATTGCCAAGGAATAGAGTTGTACTGATCTGCCAGAATTGTAGGCTTGTCAATGGACAAGCGCCTCCAGGAACTAAGAGCTTAGCTGAGCTTGGCAAATGGAGGTGTTTCGGCTGTGGTATGATGAATGGCGAAGAAGATGAGGCTGTAAAGGTGGTGAAGGAAATTAAAGAACGCATTGAAACAAATGAGGAAGAGCCAGCTACTGATGAAGGCGATAAAAGCCCTCAAGAAGACCCTGCAACTAGCAAAACCACTGACACCAATGAAGAATCTGATGTTGAGGTTGTGGAGATGGATTCGGCGGAGGATACCATTGAAGTTCAGCCTACTTCAACCAGTAAAAAAGGCCGGCCGAAAGGCGGCAAGAAGAAAGTCTAATCTTAACGAATTCTTTATTCGGGGTTTATAGTAGAACCACTAAGGTGTGCTTTCATAGCGAATGGAGGGTACTCTTCAGAACTATCACTATCTCGATGTTGTTTCCAGTTCCTAACTTTGCGGAGATTTTTTGTAGGTGAGCTGGAGTCGGAGTTGGAGTCAATCTCATCGTTCCTGATCCTGCCTTGTCTTGCCGATTTCTCCTGTTGCAAGTATTCTGCATTTGTCTGTTGATTCTCTTTGCCGTAACTGCTGAGTCGTAGTTTCGGTCGTGGTGTATGAGAGGTCACCTCTTTCAACTTAAGTTTTCGTTGATGTCTAACATCGGTTGGCATCGTATGTTCTTCATTTTGCGCCTCTGGTTCCTTCTCCAGAATGGTTTCTTTGGTTCCAAACCCAGCCAGCTCCAGCGTCGGTCTGAACATTCTTAAATCCTTGAGATATCTATCCTCGTTCTCATCTTTATCCTCATCCTCGTATCCACCTGCTGCACCCTTCCTACCACCAATATATCTGTCGCCTTTACTATTCCACTCCCGTAGCAACTCCTCTTTTCGCTTCTTCTGCTCTTTGCTCAATTTTGCCTGAAAAGGAACACTCTCCTCCATAGCTTTGGCTTCTTCTTCCTCTCTAGAATCTTCCATTGTCGGCCACACATTGAAGTAGTCATTCGATAACGGGTCTGACAGATCGCGCGCAACTCTCTCCTGGTATCTTGGGTCAATTCTGACTGTGGTGGGCATGTATTCACTCTCTGTGATGAGAGTACTAGATTCCGTAAGCTGTCTAGAATTTCTGGGCTGGTCTGTAGTTTGTGCTTTCAAGGTTTCCTGTCCCTTATCCATGTTTGATTTCATCGTATCGGGATAGCTGTCTCGTTCCTTCTGTTGAAGTCTCAGTGGTTTTTCTCTCCGCTTCTTGTGCTCGTGTATCTCCATCTCTTGCATCGAATCATCCAACTCGCTCTCGCTGCTAAGATCAAGCTTCTCCCACGCTTCCTCATCGCTAAATTCCGTTTCCTCCTTCAGAATAGGAACCAGCATCGTCGACATCTCCATGCTCATGTTATTCTTTGCGAGTAGTGTGGCTTCCTCGCTCGCGTGGCATTTCTCAACCTCGTCCTCGACATCGCCCTCTTGGTGTTTTTCCAAGCCGCGCAGTGGGTCGAGTATATCTTGCACCCAAGCTGAAGTACTATTCGCGAGAGGTTGGAGTGGTTGCGGAGCCATTGCTGCAACTTTCTGGACGGTATTGATCGTAGTGTGGATTTGTTTTTGTGAAGGAAGAGGAAGACGGATTATAGAAATGTCTGGCATTTTTGAGGCGGTGGATACGGATAAACGTCGTGCTATTATCGGTTGAGGGGTTTGGAGGCGGTAGGAAAGCGGTTATTGTTCGGGGATACAGATAAATCTCGTGATGTTATCGATAATGAATGAAGCGGTGGAATGGCGATGGCTGTTTTTCGGGTAAATGAGACGAGAAACTGTTATAAAATTCTTTATCATGGACAGTAGGAAGTGAAATAGAATGCATGGCTGGCTGTTCTGGGTCCTGTTCTAAAGTTCTGTTCCAAGTCTTTAGTGTCCAATCTCTCAAGACACAGAGGGCATTTCAGAAAGAGGTATTCTATTTGATGACGGTCCATAAAACAGAAGCGATAAAGGTCAGATACTGTAGAGTCTAGGATTTAACATACAAATAAAGCACGATGTGTTCTCCTTAATCCACTGTCACCTAAGGGGGGATCTCGCTTGATGTCCAATGAGACAACTGTTTTCTCGCTTAAGAAAATAGGGGTTTGAACCACCTTTCTCTAGCCGAGTTATAAAGAGTTCTAAGTCAAGTTCAATGCTGAGATTCTGTGCCAATAATACGCAGGGCGAGAGTTGTAGCAGATATAGAAAAATTGTTCTGAACAGGGTTTGTTTGCACTGGAAAGTTTGAGTAGCGGCGCAACGATTAGCAACTTCACAAAGGGAATTTCTTCTGTGAATCTTAATCGAAGAGGTTCACAACATATTCTATTGATCATGCTACTGCCTATCATAATAAATACAGTCCTTCTGATTTATCATGCAAAGGCCATACATATCCTTCTGCATGCCCAGCCAAGACCGTACACACCGTTGTTATGTGCTTTGCCCAGAAACTTGCGTCGAACAGAGTTATTGTTTACCGAATCAAAGATTGACGGCGTATCGCTTCAGATTTATCTTCCACATTTAACAGCTGTAATTTTATCGCGTAAACAGTGATATCAAAGCCCAGAGTGTGAGGATCCTTCTCTTTGGCATGTTGATATGATTTGATTTCTTTACGGAGTTAAGAAAGCCTTTGTAAGAAGAGAAACCGAGATGAAAGAAAATAATCATGCAACTAAGATTCCGTTATTGTCATTGCCTGTGACACCATAGTCGCTTGATTCAGGAACAACAATGTCTCTGTCCAGATCGATGACTTTAATTTCGAATGGCAAGCGATTCTTGCTGGGCTGCGGAGCCATGCCGTATTTATGAAAGAGTCTAGAAGGTTGCGAGCAACATAGTTTTCCAGCTCTAGGTCCAAAGTTTTTGATACCCAGACTGACATCGACCAAACCTTTCCAGGTAAGAAGGTGCGCGGGCGTGCGGAGGGTATGGTACATCATAACATCGAACTCGATTTCTAGGTGTTGCATACGGTGGAGAACAACTGGTTGAAAATTGTAATCTTTCTGCCTGGGAAGATGGTGGGAGATGAAGTCACGCTCTCCCATATGTTTGTGAGAGAATATGTCGGCCGAGAAATTGACGTAGACTCCAATTTGAGGGGATGGTCGGAGGAATGCTCTGTTGCCCATAACCCAGCCTGAGCTGCTTTCGAAGAATCTTTCATGCTCAGTCTTTTCAAAGATGAGTTGGTAATGTCGTAAACCTTCCTCGCGAGATTCTCGACACGCGTGAAGAATGGGAGGAGCTTTGCCATTATCACGAGGCTGTCCGAATCGGAGATCTTCTGCTAGAAATCGTAGCTTGATTTTTCTTGGAAGATTTGCAGCCATTCCCCATATTGCGAGGCGGATCTCTAGGGGAAATTCAGAGAACTGATGGAGTTCAGTGGGAGCTGGCTTGACTTCAGCAAGCTTCAATTTTGACAATTGAAGCTCAATGCTCTCTATCTTGGACAAACTGCCAATGCCCTCTGAAGAAGACATTATGAGCTTTCGTTGATGCCGTTGATGTTGTTGAAGAAACAATCGATTTCATATCTTGCTGGGAGGTAAAGCTAAAGGTGAAAAGAAATTTTAGAGAGAAGAGTGACAAATTCTTGAAACTAGCGGCTCGGTATACGGAGCCAACTATTCCCGGGTTTCAATTTAAAGCCTAGATGTACTCTGGCGGTAGTTCTTCTATTAAACACCTGGGATTCCTGACCGCACGAGAAAAGCAAAACACAAATCTGCATCAAATTTATCGAAACTGCAAAACAAGGCTGCACAACACCTATTGTATTTTTAAAAAGTTCGAAGCATATCCTCCTCTGCAAAATACAAAGCAGCAGTTCTGTTGACGGAATTAAACTCCGTATTCTTCTTTTCTAAGGCAGCAGATTGTTTTACGTAGGATAGCTGTAGTGAAGCGGGTGTCGAGAGAGGAGGCGGTATATCCATTTTCGGAAAGAGCACACATGCTGAGGAGCACATGTGTCTCGACACCTTCAACCTTTTGGGAGCCCTCCACTCCTTTTTTTCTACTTTACTCTTCCAACTTTCATCAAACCCGACTTCAAGTTTCAATGTACCAAGAACAATACAATCTACTTTTGTATTTTGAAGCTCATCCAAAGCCAAGTCAGTGCTCACATCCTCCTTCTAGATGCACGTTGCTCATATTGAAAGTTGATCAAGATACCCATCACAATGATTCATAGAGCGAAAAAGACTGCCATAGGCCTAGTTCCAGAGAAGCCACAAGCTTCGCCAATCCTAGGTTCCTCTAGCTGGGTCCCTGTGCCAAGTTCACCAGTGCGACAAAAGCGGACTTCAACTTCCCCATTTGACTTGAAACGACCTGGAATAGACCCTATAGCAATCAAGAAGCAGAGAATTACTCGAACTGATCTTTTCTGGAAGTAAGTGCTTCCGCAACCAGTGAGATCAGCATGCTAACTCATAGAGTACTCTTGGAAGCCACCTGGTTAAAATAAAGGTTGGAAAAGAGCAAAAAGAATTTTCCCTCCACAAGGATCGTCTCCGCTATCTTTCATGTTTTTTTGAGAAAGCTTTGAACGGCCTCTTCAAGGAAGCAAGGGAAAATGAAGTATTCATAGAAGATACAGATCCCCAAATTTCCACCTATTTATGCAATGATTTTATTCCACTAGGCAAACTAGTAGGACATGCCTCGCAAGCTCGAGTTTAGATGTAATTATTGATGCATATTTTTTCGCTGACATGATCTGTTGCAATATTCTAAAGAACGATATCATGGATGAGATTGAAATAATAATCTTCGATGGTTTTTGTATTGTCATAATCGTCATACTCGTCATCCTTGTCAAACTCATCACGCAGGACAGCTATCCTTCCATCAAAGTGAAAAGATTTTCGCAAATACAATTGAGTCAGTCCATGAGCCTCCTAGAAAATATTGTGTCATTATGTTTACGCATCGGCTTGAACATGATGGTGCAATAAAAGAAGCAGAGGAGATCTTCAAAATTCCAGGATTCATTAAGGATTTCGGTATCTATCAGAAAGAAAAGGAGGCCTTTACAACGGCCAAGATGACATCATCTGCCACAGAGCGTTTCAATCCTCGCATTCGACATGATCCTGGAAAAAAGCCCTCGCCTGATATAGGATTCCAGCGATGCTACTTTCATCTGCATGGCAATGATGATATCTGTAGCTCGAATGACAATGTGAGTCACTATAGATATGCGATGGAACAAAAAGTCTCCAAAAGTCCGTGACGCTACTGCTCAGAACTATAGAGGGGAAAAAGGAGCTTGTATTTGAAGGGGCCAGAAACCTCAAAGTCATTGGCAGTGCAGTTACTTTTTGTTCATGTGTACTACATTGTAAACGGGGTGGAAGAGATTACCAAAATATTGAGCTGTGCTGCTTTGCATTTATTTACAAGGCCCTGTCTAATTAAGATATAATGATTTTCCCAAAGTGTGTCATTGTTATACAAAAATTTCCGGAGAGCACCAGTATTCTATAGTTTGGCGTCTCTTCAGGGCATCACAGAGAACTCAGGCCTACCGTCATATGAAGCTATGTTTATGACATGGTCGCAAGATGACGAGCCTTGACTCTAGCTTTCTGGAGTTCCTTGGCCTGTTTTCTAGCTTGGTTAACACTCAACGCGACTTCTTCCATCATCTTTTTCTCAAGCCCATCTTCGGTAACCTCGTCAAGCACAAACGTGCCTAGATTTCCTTGACGCCATCTCTGGATCACCCAGAGCGCCGCAGCATCCAAGTCCGGTATACCGCCTTTCCCTAAGCGCCCGGTCTTCCTACATACCCCGTCGAGGAACTCTATAATATCATTTGTCGGTTCGCAATATTCTTTATACCATGTCTCGCCACCTGTTTGCTTATTGATATAAAATAATAAATAATCGCATAAGGTAGTCGGAGAAATGATCGTATCCTTGACACTTCCCACCAGAGCCAACCTCATCATAGCCTCCGCATCTGGCACAAAGGGTACAAAAACTCCCGGCGTATCGAGCAGGTATACCGCCTCCGTACCCCTTTCGTCGTCTCTGTCCACAATCTTCACGCCACTAGCAATTTTCCTCGTGACCCCAGGCTGCGCACCCGTGAATGCCGCCTTCGCTCTATGTACACCCTCCATCCGTAGCGCATTGAGAAGAGAAGATTTTCCGACATTGGGCATGCCGACAACGAGAATTCGAGATCCCACGATGGTGTTCAGGCGCAGAGCATGTTCCTTGGCGTAATTGAGCACGCTTTTGACATCTTTCTTTGACCTGTGATCAGTAAAGAGGGCGGAATGAGGGGCGTGCCAGGCTCGGATTATATCCTCTCTCTATAAGGCGCGCAGACCGATTAGTATTTATAGAGGTTATGTGGAGCGATGCTATTCGTACCTGTCGATCGGCGGGTCTGCCTTTACTTCCCAAGTCTCTCTTCGTGTACACGACGAGCCGTTCCCGGCCTGCGAGGGACTCCTCAAATAAGGGATTCCGCGAGGTGAGTGGGACGCGGTAATCTCGGCATTCGATGATGAGATCGATGGAGGAGAGCATGGTTTTCATCTTGGAGAGGCCAGCCGCATGATGGCCGAGGAAGTACGATCGCGGTAGCGAAAGCTGGGATGGAAACGTTGCTCGGGGGATAAATTGAGCCATTTCCAATGGAGATGGGACATTTTGCTATTGACGTGGTGCTGTATTATCACGCTGGTCTGGTGCTGCGAAAACCCTAATTCTTTGATCCGATAGAAAGGAGACGCAAGGCTGACGTCTGAAAATTTAAGGTTCTTTTGCGGATTTCTCGCTAAAATCGGGGGCCAATCAACTGATGAAAGGCCCTGCAACACCTGCTGGTGGCGTAATCCGCGCAATGTTTGGATTCACATGTGCATGACAATCTATAGCCCTGCTTTTCAGTTTGCTAATCCAATCATGTTCAGTTTATAAACTCTTCCAAATGATAGAAATCAAAGGGCATAGAACGGTGGTCTACTTCTCTCTGCTTTGGCTGGGAATACGCTCTCTTTCCATCGCTATTGCGTGTGGTGGCTAGAATCCCATGGACAGGATAAATTATTGTCAATTTCGTCCAGACTATATAATCTTAGATGAAAATGTAAAGACGAAACATCAGAAGAAAATTAGAATACGGTGAGAACAATGAAGTAGATACATGGAAGGATGGCGCAATATTTAGACCATTTGTGAACTTACTCAGATTAAGGAGTAAAAACAAAAGCAAAGGCAGCAAAAGGAAAACACTCAAGTTATTACCTAATGCTTAGATAAGGGTACACTAGGTATTAGTCAATCTGGCGCCAGAATAACCTGATGCCAGATTTCACATGCTAAACAGGGCTTTAAATTTCAGATATGGCTGATTTCAATCAAGAATCAGCTTCAGATATTAATCTGGTGGCGCGTTTCCTAGCTGATGCACAGCTTAAAAACCTCTCGAATTGCCCTTCTGTGGACTGTATCGTCATCTGCGTTTCTGCCGTTCTGCACGGTGCAGAGACAATATTTCAAACCCTCCAAAAACGGCCTGATCTTACCAAAACACTCATTCTATGCGGTGGGATTGGTCATTCTACACCTCTGATCTACGAGGCTGTGGCTCGAAATCACGCATACCATGCTCTTACCAAGGAGATCAATGGCTTTCCCGAAGCACGCGTACTAGAGAAAATCATGCAGGAATTCTTCGATGTGTCGGCGATGACGGCTGCAGGTTGCAGCATTTTAATTGAGGACAAGTCGACCAACTGTGGCGCCAACGCAATTGAGACTAGGAAGGTGTTAGAGAAACACGGCATATCGGTTCCAAAGACATTTATTATTGTTCAGGATCCTACAATGTCCTTAAGAACAAGGGCATCTTTTGAGAAAGTTTATGATGATTTGGTGAATCCTCCTCATATTACTAGTTGCCCTGTTTTTATGCCGACGGTGCAAATATCGAATGCCTCGCTGCAATATAAGATAGCCAATCTGTCAGCAGACGAACTATGGGACCCTGAACGGTTTCTAGACTTGATTCTGGGCGAAATTCCGAGGCTAAGAGATGATGAAGGAGGCTATGGACCTAAAGGAAAAGGATATATTACACATGTGGAGATTCCTCCTAAAGTCGAAGAGTCTTGGCAGAGACTGCATAGCGCTTTTCAAAGTCGACGTTAAAGTGTTTTGATTGGTCAATTCAAGAAGAACAATATCTTAGGTTTTCATAGCTGCCATCAAGCTTTTAAGAATGAGAAATCAAGGAACAGAAATCATATTCGAGACCCAAGCTCAATGGATAGACGATTTTGAAATGCAATAGAGCAGTCTCAGTTTTCTGTAGGATACCACCTATGTCATGATTTCAATTGCCAGATTGATTTATAACCACTTTCATTCTATGACAATGCTAAAACTTCAATCCGTTAAATGAGCTTACGCATGCCTCGGTCGAAGCGGACAGCCTATTAACCGAGTTAAGCTTTCCAGAAGGGAAATTATTTGAGATAGCACCCTGGTAGTTTCATATTATAGTGAAATAAGTTGTTCATTGCATATATCGATTGAGCGTTTTGATTGGAGTTCGCTTAGCCATTTTCTTTCTTACTTAGCCTCTTTGTCAACTCCAAGCTCTTAAATAAATTGCAATTATATCCAGAGCGGGGCCACTATATTTCTGTATTCTCCTCAATGGGTATGGCAACGCTATATTTAAAGCCGGCCCCGCTGTGATGTTTTAAGACAGGAAGCTTAAATTTCTTTAATCGGACTCGGCATCCTGTTCCTTACGTATCACTCTCTCAGTACATTCGAAAATATACCAGTTCACAATGTTGCCCTTCACTCATGGCATTAGAACGGTACTCAGAGTTGCTATCTTCTTGTCCTTAAGCTCGTCGGTGATGTCAGATTGCACGCGTGATGTGCTCATGGCAGTTGCCGATAGCTACGTTGCAGCACAAACCAACGGGCAACTCGGTGACCTTCAAAATGTTCTCACAGCCGATTACAAATACCAAGAGAACAACAAAGTCGTAGATGTAAAAAGCGGTGTCATCAGTCAGGCATTACAAGTGGCCCATCGCAAAACTACGGCCGATATAGTTGCTTGCGTGAGTTATACGGAACTCGTATCGACAAGCCCAAAGCCCTATGTGATTGCAACACAGCTCCGCCATAGTGCCAACGGCACGACAGTCACTCTAATTGATACAATCGCTGCTACCACCGGCTCTTTATCATTCAACGCGGCCAAAACTCTGGGTTACATACAGAAGGAGGATTGGAGCCCGATTGACCCGGCAAAGCAAGATAGCCGAGCATTGCTTCAGCAAACTGCAGATGCATACCTTGACATGTGGACCAACGCAACCGCTTACAATGCTGTACCGTGGGGGACGCCATGTGAGCGAGTTGAGGGCTCTTCATTGAATTCCCCTTGTACCGCTGGAGCACCGAGGGGCGGTTCCACCAACCGTATAAATATGCGGCGTTACGTTATTGACCAGACACTCGGTTCTATTGACGTTCTTTGCGACTTTGCAGCAGTAGGAGGTGTGGCTGATAGCCACGAATTCCGTCTCGAGAACGGTAAACTTAGATTTGTACATACCGTAACACTTTAGATTGGAAGAAGTTATCTGAAACTGAGGCGAATCATTCACTAGCCAGCAAGATCGAATCAACGATTTCCAAAATTCTCATTATCCAAGAAATATGAATCTCTGGAAAGAAATCTAGACCACAGTTGGATTTGATATTCTAATGATATGTTTCAAGTCCAACGAAATATTCCGGAATAACCGGTGCTCGTATTCCTGCCATCTATTTACTTTGTGCATATCCATTGCATAGAGGAAATTTTATACATAATACCTGGATAAGCTTCAGGACAAGTTTCATGCCGGTATATAGGATTAGGTAGTGGAGTTAATAAGCCTCCTCGTTCTACAAAACTTTGCATGTACCGCTTTTTGCCGCAATATCTGGTGCTGTTTCATCCTTAGGCTCATGCGGCATAAAAAATGCAATGAAGAATCTATTGTGAATGTTCCATATACGAATGGAGAATGTTGGTTAGTAGAAACCATCGGTGATAGGGAGCCTCGGACTATGCTTCGCTGCCTATTGAGGAGGCTTCGATTTAAAGCCGCGGCGATAAGGTCAATGACATCCCGGGCAGTTTCCATTTACAGGAATTCATTTGGTAGTAAGAACTAACTGACATGTAATCGACAAAAAAAACCTGCGTGGGGATCCCGGCCTACGGAATCTAAACTGCCTTTGTGAAATTGCCACAAGGCACTCGTACTATACAATGAGACTACTAATTGCATCTTGCATGAGCGTGAAGCACCCGCCGATATCTCTACTACCCCACGACACCCCACGTATTCTTAACTACAGTACCGAAACGGCGCTGAAAAGATGATTTGTGGAAGGAAATCGTCTTCAGAGTCTCGAGCATTTTAGCACAAAGGACGCCTCGCTGATAACAACATAGTCGCGTATGGATCGGAAATGTACCGTCTAGGCAAATCTCAATGATTCAAGGAGATATCTAAGAGCAAATTAGAGGAAGGCAAAATAGATAAAGCATATCCCATATGTAAAAGAAATACTATTTTTTTCCAGGCCTGACCACAAGAATTCTAGAAACCTGAGAGTTTGGTTTGAATCAACTGTCCAGTAATTATCTTAACGTCCTTGTACCTTTGCAGACTTATATAGCCGACCATTTCTTCCTCTCTTTCTTAACTCACCTATTCATCATTGCTCCTTTTCAGTTAATCAGTATGCCCCACCTTACTTTCTCTTGTATCTTTCAATTTCAGTACCTGGGTCTGAGACTGGGCTTATCTACATTATGATCGAAGAATCAATGTAATTACAGCGTTCTTGATCTCCTGCGGGTTGGATTTTGTCATGGTGGGATTTTTACCTACGTCACAGCCAGTCAGATTTGGTCGGGATTTCACATGCAGTAGACAAAAGAGTGTGACTTAGGGCTCTCGAGACTGTGTATTCTTCTAACTTTGCTTAGGTCTTATAACTTAGGATCGCTCTTGGTTCGAATTAATTTCTTGTTAATAAACTCAACAATTCCAAGTTCGCCACCGAGCTCACGTCCAAAGCCCGAGTTTTTAACACCACCAAAAGGCATTTCAGCGCTGGTCCAACCACCACAGTTAACGTTTACCATGCCACAATCCATCTTTCTCGCGATACTTTGTGCACGCGCATCATTTGCACTGAAAATTGAAGCACTAAGCCCAAACTTTGTAGCATTAGCGATCTCAATGGCTTCCTGTTCATCTTTCACTGTATATAATGAGAAGACGGGACCGAAGGTCTCCTCCTGAAACAATGGATTCTCAGGCGTGATGTCTGTGATGATGGTGGGTTCCATATAGAATCCATGCCGCTGAATTCGTTTACCACCTGCAACCACCCGTGCGCCGTGTTTGACAGCTCTTTCGACTTGAGCAAGTATGAGTTCAAGGGTTCGTTCTGAGGCCATTGGACCGATGACAGTCTTGCTATCGACAGGTTCACCAACAGGGAGACCTTCCAACGCACCTACCAGTGCTTTCACGAACGTATCTGCCCGTTCTTTGCCAACCACAATAAAGCGCTTGGATGCTGCGCAGGCTTGGCCCATACACATTAGTCGACCTTGGAGAGATGCGGGTATGGCATTCTCGAGAGGGGCATCCTCAAGAATCAAAACTGGATCGCTGCCACCCAGTTCTAATACAACCTTCTTCAGGTTTCTGCCCGCCCGTTCTGCCACGGATACTCCTGCACGTTCACTGCCCGTCAATGTGACACCGCGAACTCGGAAATCATCGATCAGGGTGTTTATTTGGTTGATGCTACAGAAGATATTCGTATAAACACCAGTGGGTGCGCTGGCTTCTGCAAAAAGCTGTGCAAAAGCCAATGCACATTGAGGAGTACTGGGAGCAGGCTTGACCAGAAGAACATTTCCCGCCATGATCTGTGGACCAGCGACACGTGCCAACTGGTAGTAGGGGAAATTCCAAGGTTCAATCGCCAAGATCACACCAATTGGTTCCGAAACTATGACAGCTTGTTCTGAAGACACTTCTTTCGGCTTCAGAAGTGCTTCCGCATTGGTGGCGTAATAGGCCAGGATGTCAGCAGAGACAGAGATCTCCCACCGAGCTTGATCGATCAGTTTGCCCATCTCAAGAGTCACGAGCTGAGCATGTTTCTCGAGGTTATCTTTTAGCAAGCTAGCTGCACGAGAGACGATTTCAGAACGTTGTTTGTACGAAGAATGGCGCCAAACTTCGTCATAACACCTCTGAGCTGTGGCGAGGGACTCGAGAACATCTGCATCAGAGGTCGGAGTGAAAGTTTTCAATATTTCCTCTGTTGAGGGATTAATAGTCTGATATACATCAACCGGAGTACTGAGTGGTGTCGAAGATCCCATAGCTGCGGTGTTGTGATGTTATTACACGTAGAGAAATAGCTAGTTTTAAGATGGTGCAATCAAAAGTGTTTGGATTCTTTGGGAGGTAGAATTGGGAGATATATGATTTTAAATGAATACTAGTTTGTCAAGCAACTCTTATACTTTTATGCTCTGCTACATATGTTCACATGCTGGGCCTTGAAATTTTACGGCAAAAGATATTCTGGAACAGCGCTAAAGGCCCCAAGTCAATGTATCGGCGTTTACGAAGTAGTTTATACCCGCATGAAATCACTTACCAGGTGTAGCGGAACGTCGGGAAGAGCAAATACGTAAATTTTCGGCGATAAGGACGTCTTCGGTTAGTATAATGTTGGACTAGGCCTTCTATTGCAGTTGTTGCCTGAGAGTGGATAGTTCATTACTCGTGCCCAGCCATTAAATCAGGTTTCGGGGATAAGGCTCGGCTCTTACGAAGGGATTTCGACCTATACTATGGCCGCCAAGTTCTGTAGCCTTTAGCACTGATCTAAGCGACAATGGACAGAGCCAAGAGCTCACTCCATTGTTTAACTGATACTGTGCTTAAGATATCAAATTCGACGGCCTTGTACAGAATATAACATAATTAAATATCACATTCAAGAAGGCATATGATCTCGGTACCAACTTAGAACCCGACAGCAATAATCAATAAAAGTTGGAAACTCCTGACGCCGTGGCCTTCGCCTGGATATAGAGCCAATACAGAACTTAGATTATGCTCGACTAGGGCTTTATGGTATTGAATGGCCTTGGTTGCTGGTGTATAGCGGTCGTGGGCGCCGGCAATCTGGAGCACAGGAGTCGAATATCGACCGGCGTATGATAGTGGGCTCCGGCCAAAATACCGGCTCTTCGGAGCATATGGATCTGCTTGGAGAAAGTCCTTGTCCCAGGCGCCATTATTGGAGGTGGTGTGCTGTGAGACCCAGTCAATGATTGGAGAGACAGGAACGGAGGCAACAAATCGATTAGGCTGGGTAATCAACCATGCAGACATATATCCGCCATAGCTACCTCCGGTGACTCCTACACGCACGGGGTCAGCGATGCCACGGTCAATCATCGTCTCGACTCCAGACAAAAGGTCATGAGCATCTTTTCCGCCCATATCCCCATAAACTCCGGAGGCAAAGTCATGTCCGCGGCCCTTAGAGCCACGAAGGTTCGGGCATAGAACTGCGTATTCGCAGGAAACGAGAAGTGCAATGACGGGGTATCGCATCATCCACTTGTTCTTGAAGGCAGAGTTGGGTCCACTGTGAACGTAGAGGATTAAGGGGTGCGGCTTAGAGCCGTTGCGAGAGAGGCAGAGATAACCCTGGATCTCAAGGCCGTCGGGAGCCATCCAACTCATTTGCTCAATGGGACCGATCCGGGATCGAAGATACCGTGCCCCATCATGATCCAGTGATGCTATAGTCCGAGCATATCCATCGCTAACCATTGTTAACCTCGGATCTCTCGTCCAACTTTCAAGAACAACGGCAAATTGGCCGTTGGCAAACAAACAGGCTTGAGGAAATCGGCTGCCAGAAGATTCTGGGCTTGTCTAGATCTCATCGACCCCCTTGGTCGACGTAACATGAATTATGGCTGCAACGGAGCCTAAATTGCGGAGACCTATGAAGAAGAGCTGTTCGTCATCCTGCCACTGCAACTGGGTGGCATCAACGTTGTTAGCCGCAAGAATGGCTGCGGACCCTTTAGCAAGATCGACAAGCACTACCTCGCCAGCGACAATCTCTCGATCACTGCATAAGGACCCAATTAAGGCCACATGCTTTGTAGAAGGCGACACATATGGGAGACCTATTCGTTAAGCACTACGATAAAGTGTACGTTCAGTACCTGTGGCGATGTCAACCATAGCCAGGGTGGCCGTATACCAAGCCTCTTCGCCTGGCGCGGTCGAAACAATGGCCACTACCACACCAGACTACATCCCAGAAATTCAACCCCTTCCTGTCGACTTTGATAAGTTTATCTTCAATTCTGCTGTAAATCCACGCTGTACTCCACGGATTCTTATTTGGGCTAGGCTCTATGGACGGTAGCCTGGCCGGCAATGGCTGGCATCTTCAGGTACAGTCGTTCCTGAGCCCTCGCTACTAGCCTTGTCAGCTCCTCGTCCCGCGACGCTAACTAAGATCTTAGTGCCACACAGCAACCAGGAGATAGATTCAGCGGTTCCATCTAGCCGTCTAATGCGGCGTGCTTCGCCCAATGAGTCAAGGTCAAGCAGATAGAGCTGAAAGACGCCCTTTTAAGTACGGTCAGATAGAAACGCCAACGAGCGTCCATCAGGAGAACCACTGGGCTAGACGATCTCTATACTGACCGTAAGTGATAGTCTCAATTGTACCGTTTATAACATCAGCCACAAAGATACGTGTGTAGGTGACACCCTCTAATTTGTCTAAGATTGACCCAGTGAAAGCGATTGTGCACTCGTCTGGTGAGGCTATGAGATCACTAGCACCGCTAACATTACCAAAGGCTGGGCTGTGCAGTTGCTGGAAGTGACTCTCGACTTCCTTCCATATCTCTGTGTCGCGCAGGTCCAGACGCTGTGTCAGATGGTTCAACAACCGGCTGGTCATCGGAGATATTGTCATCCCGTCTTCTTTACTAAAACGACTTGCAGAATTTATTGACCTTCTCTCATATCTCTCTTATGCGGTAGACTAAACTGTCTTGGATGAAGATATCGAGCTCCGTTATGGGTTATAGGCGAATACAATATCAGGTATTGGATACATCAAAAGTAAGAGTAGAGATGAGCTTGCTCTTATTCTGACTCGTATTTCGTGTCTCAACTATTTGGATTGGTCATCTCGATGGCATGGCCGGGCATATTGCATAGAGACCGGAGCTATCTGGTAGCATCTGTGGAAGTTTCTGATGCAAGTTGGGCATATTTTGTTCGGCCGTTGAACCTATTGGCCTGGTCTCTAACTGCAAGCTCGGTCGCGAAGAGAAAGTACCGATTTTCCACCTTCCTTCACACTGACTTATTCTCGGTTTATCTACGGGAAGCCGATCGTCGTTTTTCTGTGAATATGTATTTGTGCAACACAACTCATTAGATATAAGCCGATCTCTTACAAAACTAATAGATGTTATAGCCATTTATGAACATACTTAGCCAGAACAAGTATCAGCTAGTCTACCTTTTACATCGTAAGATGAGACTCTGTCGCCTTCCTAGGGAAGTTCGAGAAGGAATAAAGTGGCAGAGTTTCATTTCGAAAAGAGATCTAATTGAGTTGTTTTGGTATCAAGCAAGCGCATCTTCTTTTTTCTTCTGCTATACTTTGCTCTGGTTATAGAGGCAAAGCAACTTCTCACAGAGTAGATCCTCGAAAGACTTGGCGGAACGCTTAGAGCCATGTGGCCGCGCATATAAGCTTGGCTCAAAACTAGGAGCCTCAGCATCCGTCGAGTTTGCAAACAAAACTTAAGAACGGGGAAATGAGAATTCCTTTCGTACTGCTACCATTCAGTTCGCGCGTATTGCATGGGTTTAAATATCTATCCATATTCTGTTTGGGTTCTAAATCAAGCTCATTAATTTGATCGTCATTGGACGGCCTTTGTCTAATAAAATTGGCCTTCCTCAGAATTTGAAGGCCTAATTAATTTATGAATGTTGGAAATGGGAGTGTAGTCGCTGTTTTACGCGACTATGGTCCCAAGCCCGGGCTGGTAAGGGGCACAAAACCAGCCAAAATTGGCACGCGCACCGTATTCTCATAGATAAATTTCTACTGTGACTCCGAGCCTGTTGGCTACAACCAGGTCAGCAGTGATCGGCGTGAAGGCTGAATTTCTACAGAAGAAAGCCTCTCAATGATGTCAGCGGTGGCCCGCCCAGCCACTCTACATCGAGCGAGCCACATAGGCAGCCTTCATGTAATATTGGGATTGGGGTTGCCAGGCCAGGGACAAGCGACAGCCACGGCGTGCACCGCCCGTCTTAGCACCCAATTGGATTTACAGCTGCGCCGAACAAGCGGGAACGCTGAAGATTCCTGCCAGTGAGCTGGTCGATGCAATTCCCGTGCTCTTGCAACCTTTATGAGCAGACGACAATTTCTCGTGAGGCAGATTGTACCTTCTCTTTGTTTGCACTGTATCTGAAGCCTGATTTTAAACGCGGTACCAGCAACGCCTCACTCACTCGCTCCACAGTAGAGTGGCTGTTAAAGAATTCACTTAATATTTAACATCGAACTCTCGTGTTAATTTTTTTTTGTGTTCTCTCTCTAGCGATCGTCCAACTCATTATCTACACCAACAACTACAGCTCTCTCCTAAACTTGCGACAAAGTGCATCCAGGGAGCGACAGCAATAATCAACCAGAACTTTCGCTGATGCCGGAACTTCACCAAATAGAAGTCGAAACTCCGCCAGAATGGCCGCTTATGGCACATCCCCACCAAATGGGGTCTTCAGATTTAGAAATGTACGGCGAACATCTGCCAGAATATCCGCTTTTAACAGAACCTGAGCCAAAGAAGAGAAGCAGTGGGTGGTCGTATTGGGCGTTGATGGGATTGATTTTGGCATGGGCTGGATCTTTCACAATATTTGTGATGCTTATAAGTTATGTCTGGCAAGATCCGGCCTTGGTACTCAACAAAGAAATTCTGGACCAGACGCCTAAAAAACTCTATGCAGCACTAATCATTTCAGCTATTATAGTATGTCGACCCCATTGGCCTTATTCTTTATTTTTCTTCGATACAAAATTTCAACAGAAACTGACATCACCAGGGAGCCGTTGGCACTTTTAATGGAATAGCCGTAGTAATGTCTCCTGCATTGAACTCTGGCATTGCAAGACGTTGGAAGACTGAAAAATCTTACTGGAATTCCCTCTTCGTCGCATATACTTGGGTCAACTTCATCATATTCGTTCTCACAGTTGTTGCGATAGTCTTCTACTCGATATACTTGCCTAACGGCTCCAAAGGCATGTGTAAACCGGAGCACAGTTATGGAAGCTTGCCGCAATCAATGCAGAATCTCTTTGGAATAGCCACGAAACATTCCAGGGCTTGGGTTTGCAACTGTCCCGCGGTTGATACCTGTGGCTGTCCAATGGTTAAGCCGAACGAGTACAATGTTTGCTGGTTGTATTATACGATTAGAGATGGCACTATTGCTTCTCTGTAAGTTCATTCTAAATCCTCTAGTTTTTTTGACATATTTTATGAGATTGCGACTAATACGTCCTGCTTGGTAGACCTTTTACAATTTTAGTTATCATTGGTTTCTTTCTTTACTGTGATGTGAGACAGCTGTTTGGACTGCCAAGTAAAGGTTAAAGTTTAGACACTGGGATAAAATCTTCTTATTATTTTAGATAGAAATAGACTAGGGAATTTGGGCATAGTTTAAACCTAAGTATAGGATTCAGTTCAAAAGACTGCCGAATTCAGTACTTTTAGCTACTCTTCATGCGACGACTGCCCCAGCCATTACTGTATGATCCATATAATCTAATCGATTTTGTTAGTCGGCCACTACAAGTAAATAGCAAAGTTTAATCAAGGTGTAATATATCCACGAGCAGCTAATATTATCCGATGATTTGTTCATTACTATTCAAAGCATCTAAGGCATATCCGGCAGCCACCTTGGATGTATGGTACTACTTGAATATACAATAAGATTACTCTATTAACTTACCCAAAACACTCTGACTTCTTATTTTATAGCTTCACACGTATTAAAGTACATCCTTATTGTAAAGTGGAGACGTAAATTATTATCACGGTTTTAGTAATAGGAGAAGTTTAACAACGATTCTATAAACAGAAAACTTGAAACGCAGTCTACCCTCACAAACACAAAGCAAAACGAAATACAGTACAGTAAAATGCAGTGATAAGTTCCCGACCGTACTCGAAATCATCACTTTTCCATCTAACGCCACAATAACTCCAGAGCCAAGAAAAGGTAGCTTTAGTTGCCACTATAGGCATCCCCAGTGTTTGGTACTTTGGGACAGAAATCAGGGCCGAGAGGGGTGCCTGGACTATCGGCCCCAGCCGCAGCAGCAGCCTCTACCCAAAGAGTCCCGATGTTCTCGAGGATGTTTGAATCGCCTGAGAAAGAACATCTCAAGTTATTGATGTTATTCACTGCATCAGAAACCAAAATTTCCGAGTCCGTCAATTTAATCAAGTTCTGAGGAACGCCTGGAAACACCTGCATCAGACTCTTGGCGGCATCTATACCTGCCTGGCTAAGACCAGGAGTCGCCATGAGGGTACCAAGGAATCCAGGCTCCGCATTTGCTGCACCGAGAGCAGTGAATTCATTAGTGGTAAGGTCTTGTCCGGTGAGGCCGTTGGCGATGTTGAGAAAGTTGTTGACCGTATTGACTGAATCGTCCCAGCCGCTGATGGCTGTTACAACCTGTTCGCAGAGACTGGGATTTGGAGCTTTAGAGCTACAGTCGTTAATTGCGTCCTGGGTGGAGCGCTTGCTGAAGGTAGAGCGTGAGTTTGTAGAAGAATGGATATAAGATTTTGTTGGTGCTGAGAGGGCAGTTACTGTGAAGGCGAGGATTGCGGTGATAGTTGAGGTCTTCATGTTTATAATGAGTTGATATCGACTTGGAACTATAAGGCACGAAGAGATTTGAAGATTGTTTTGAATTTAGATATGTTGAGATACTGTTGTGACTTAATTATAATGACAGGGCTTAAGAGCGGTTTTCTCTTGTTTATATACATAGGTCTTGCTTCTCCGTTCCATAAGCATCTGCCCTGGAAATGCTGAGCCTCTTTGTAAATAGAAAGTTTTTTCAAACAGGTAAAAAGAAGCCGGGCAGATTCCACGATGCAGTCAGAACAATACGTCAATGAGCTGAGGTAGACGACTGCCGTTAGGCTCTTACTCTTGTCTGCCTTCGCTTCTGTATAATCCGTTATACGCCGACAACCCAGAGCAAATCCTTCTAAATGTAAAATAGAGTTATGTCCGGCAAGTTAAACCCGAATAAGTTTGCTCATAGTGCAGTAGACTTAGAGAATCCAAGTAGGAGGAAGATGTGGCTCAGGATCAGCCACATGGCTGTGAGTTGAGTATTCGCAGCGCTTACTACACTTCGTAAAATAGTGTTTTTGTTCTCCGGAGAACGAATAAAACCACAAATGAGAGAATTTGACAGCCAATATATTCGCTATTGCGAATAATCGAATACCGTATGATTTGAGTTTTTGCCTCTACAGTGAGATTTCTGAAACGACGCCGTCAGGGCTCGTAGCGGCCGCACCCTGTTGCTGGTATACACCATAATACGGGGATCAGACATATTAGATGAGTATTCAGCCTCGCCATAATTCCTTGCACTGTAAACCGCATGGATTAAGGCTCCGCCTTGTTTGTAAAGCTTACTTACGCTCATCCTTAGGGACAGAGTCAGCGTGGTTGGAAATACCACGTTGTTAAATTACCGCTCAGATAAATAGAACGGATTAACTACTTCCGCTAATGTCAATGCGCTGACGAGAGAAGCAATAATCGAAACCCAATAATGGTTAAAACTCTCTAGGTTCTCTATTCTACAGGCTACTGCTGCCTGATATTGTCTAGAGATGATAGTAGGTATGGAAAAGATAGAATGGGAAATACTATTTCTCTTTTTTGTACAGAGTCTTAGCTGTGAAATAATTCAGCTTCCTCGCCGCGATTTAGAACATTCAAGACCCTAACAGAAAAGGATAATCTTAGTGAGGCTTTCAGTGCTATATTTTCTCATACATCGGTACATTTGAAGCCTCAGCTTGTTACCGAGGTAGCGAGTGCTAACGAGTAAGTTGCACGGCTAATTACTGAGCTCTAAGTATCAACAAATAATATTCGTAGCGATATATTGGATAGAAAATTGTTAACTTTAAGCCCCTTCCGTCTAAAGCAGCGGTTTAGTCAAGGCAGACATTCTCAAAGCATCAAGCTAGATGATAGAAGGACACACGGTACCTGAGCGTAGTTTACTGTACATACAAACAATACTATTTTCAGGCGCGATAATTCTTATATTTGCGGACTTGGTCTGCCGGCGTGACAGAATAGCAACACTGGACTCACAGGCAGCACTACAGTACGTAAATAAGAAGTGCGATGGGCGCTCAGCCAGTGGCTAATATGCCGATAATATTACAAATCCGCGATAGCTTAATCGTTCTGCGGGGGTCTCCTTTACTCTCAGAGCCTCAAGGGTCGACTTCCCTAGAGGAAATAAAACGCGAGGTTGCTTCGTATAGGTGTGGGGGCCCTGCCGAGAAGCAAGGGTGAGTTCAATTCAATAGTCGCGAAAAGTACAGTCGTACTGTACTGTAGCATGCAGATTCGATACCTGGGATAGGGGAATTGCTTGGCATTGCGCCAGCCCCCCGTATCTACAGTAGTTTAAGCTTTCTTAGCTTCGCCCAGGTGTACAGGGCTGGAAATCTTTGGCTGATGCATGGCGGTACGGTATTGTTGCAGTTCTATATGATATTCTCTTTGATGCCGATCGATCGAGTTTCAGAAAAAGTTTCTGCTCAAGATTGACCAGCGTACTCGTCCTGTGTACAGGGTGAAGTTATGGAATATATTCGCGCTAGATTGCCACGTTAGAAGCTGAATCAAGGATACGGAATGAATTCGGCAAGGCTCGACGCCACAGCATACCAATGGCGTGACCCTGGGGCTACTGAATTGTGATTCGCTACGAAGGTACAGTATCCCGTTTCGAGCCCGTCCAAAATCAACAAGACCCCTCAGCCAGATTTGTGGCTCACACGATTTATTCTTTTGCTCTGATATCTTTATCCTCAGCATCAATATGACTTTGGCTAAGACGATTTTTTTCCGTCTCTTGTTACAGGTGGCATTCCTCTTCTCAGCAGTAAATGCAATCTCTAATATTCAGAATAATAATGTCTTTGCGAGAGATGTTTGTACCGCCGACAGTCTTCTAAATTTGTTTACTGCTGTCCCAATTCTACCAAAGGCTTCGGCATTCTGCAGCTCTTTTCTTGGAATTTCCACACAGACAACCAATGTGACTTCTACAGCTACAGCTATCGCGTTAGTGAACTATATAGCTGTATAATTTAGGAAGACACTAATTGTTTCCCGGAAAATTAGCAATGTGACGTTCACTGAGACCGACTATATCACCACAACGGCGACTGTAGCAGCAACATCATCGGCAGCAGCAAATGGAAATGGGGGAGGGCATGACAGCGGAGGGAACGACGGCGGGGCACCATCTGGCAAAAAAAGAGATGTGATTCAATATCCCTGTTGGCTTCCACAGTCATACCTGCCATTCCAAGTCTCTTCCGCCTGCAATTGCCTCTCAATCGCCGAACCTACAGCTACAGCTACGTTGACGACCACCATTTCGACTACAATCCCCGCATTTGTCACCGAAACTCTAACCGCTACTGCTTCCATAATGGTCAGCTCAATCATATACGACTAGAGAATTATATATAAATTTTTTCCACGCTAATAATTGGATGATACCTAATTTGGAAGCGTCAGAGTTCAGTCAATTTTGATTCAAAATAAAGGTGCGAAACCTCAATTATTATTGACGGATAATTGAGAGGAATTAAAGTGTGGCATACTATTGCCTAATTTGGTAGTAGTCAGGATCGCGTCAGTCAATCGTCAGAGGTTGCGAAATTCCTCTATTCAGGCGTGATAAAGATTACGGATTTGGCAACTATTTCGGATGTCGGATATATTTCTAATAAAAATGGCACTTTCCACGAATATTTATCTGGCACCATAGACAATGATCTTCAGGTTTCCTTTACTGTTGAGACTGGTGCAACAAGCGCGTCACAAATAGGGATTAATACACTAAATAGTGAAAACGCTTTCAATTTTATAGGATTGGTCCTAGCCCACTCAAATATGGGTTTTGTGTTACAATCTGGATCCGCTAAGTAATTGTATATAACTGGCCATCGAGAATCATATTTTTAAGCATTGTTCCTTTCAAGATTTACTAGTTAGGATAATAACAAAGTCTTATAGCCCTACCAGGGTCTGTATCTCAACCAGGCGGTAGTAGTAAAAACTCATACCACTTCACGGAGGAATGTGAATCGGATGTTGTAAGTTTTACAAAGAGAAAGGTTTGTGGAAGAACTGTATTCTAAGATAACATACCTAGTTTTCTATAGATTTAAGTACCGGGATCATCACCGCTCAATAAATGAACCCCGATGAAGGTATAGATTCTTTTTTCCAATGTAGACATATCTTACAACATATCTTACTCTAATATCTAGCCAGATTCCGTGCCTCTGATAGCCTTCTATTCGGATGATTCGGGAGACATTGGCTACGCAGCAGACCTCACTGCTTTCACTGACAATATTTACGCTGTCAATCCAGCACAGTTCACATTTATGTCAAATTAGGCTATTTTTGGGACGGAACTAGAGGGGAATTATGTATATAAAGCATATGCAGTGCAGTATGAGGTACATATCGAAGATCCTGTGTTATCATGTCACAGGATTATGAATTAGTGTATATCTAATCAACCAAAACTGAATATATCTTGTGAAGGCAATCGGCGTAACAAAACTTCTACATCATATTCATCCTGTGTACAGTACTCGAATTGTTATAGGGGCAAGCCCCCTAACCTGAGTCTTCACTTCGTTTAATAACTGGATTTGAAGTATAAATTAATCTTCATATTAGATTATAAGGTAAGCTTAGCCATATTTATATTTCAATCTAATTCTTACTTTTATATACCCTCAGCAATAGTATATAAATAAAATGCAGTATATTTTTATCCTTTACCAGGGGCAAGCATTGAGTGTGCGGGAGGGAGTTGGCCGTCGGAGGCATTTAACGCCGCCTCGCTTGGCTGCCGACAGGCTGCATATTGTTCCGTGTACAACATAACCTCAGCATTCCGGCGGTAAGCTGGTGAATGCAGGGGGCTTTCAGCCCCCTTCATTCTTCAATCCCACTACATCACGACGCCACTGCTATATTTCAGGTTCAAAACTACCGGAATTTTCAGTTGAAGTTCCACCGAAATGCTACTCTACACTCACTTGCTCCCATTCTGCATAAAGTATTTGAAGTGGTCAGCTTCAGCTCTTACGGTATTGAAAGGCGCCGAAGCTAAGATAATTTTATTCAGGCGTTCTCTCATATCTGCTTCCATTGTTAGAAGGTAATGTATTCTCATTTATAGAAATTTTCGTAGGGTATAGGGGTTTTTTAGCCAGTCTTCCTTTGCCGGTCTAAACCAGATGTGGATTCTTACTTTCCTTCATTAGTCTAGACTGCTCTCCTTCACGTTAATTATTCTATACTATCACAGATACTAGGAAGTGCAAAGCTGAAGGTCATCATCATTTTAAATATTCAACTTTTGGCTGGCTGAACGGAAAGACACAATCTCACGCACGCCAGTGACTGGCGCAGCTGAAGTCCTTTGGCATCAATTTGAGAATCAAACTCTTCAGAGAACTTCAAAGCTACTTTTGGACTCTCTCAAAGCTATAAATCAAACCTTCTTTCCTCCTGAATTAAATCACTCAGCCTTCAAACAAACTAACAATTCAAACTTCTACCTCATCTTCAACTTAAATATTCCAGCTATGCAATTCATCACCATCCTAATAACCCTGGCCATTACGGCCGTCACCCGTGCCCAACAGCCTTTTGGGCCGATCGGCTGGCAAGGTACAGGCTACTATAGCATTACTAATAACCAATCTGGCACGGTGATTGATCTCAATATGAGTAATCCGCCACCAGTGAATCCTATCACAGGCTGGTAAATATTCCTCTTTCCCTTCTGTTAATCAACGATGAGTAGGAACTAAACGAGATTTCAGGAGCCAAAATCAGCCAATATCCCCGAATCAAATCTGGTACATAGTCCCCATCCTCCAAGGGGGGAAGCTTCCTACCGTTCTTATGTTCAACAATGCTACTACAACGTCAGATGGGTCTTTGATAGCCAAAGGAAGTATGAAATCATCTGCCCTTATAGCTTAAATGCCTTAGAGAGTCGTGTTTTGACAGTAGAACAGATTCTGTTCCGGTCGGCGTTGCGCCTAATTGGACAAAGGCCGGCTACGCAGCGTATTGGAATATGACAGCCGCTTCAACCCTTCCAGGGGCTTACACGTAAGTTCTTTCCCCCCCTTTCAAACAGGCATATAGATTTCTTTTGCTAAAAGAAAAATCCCATCTCAGATTCAGTAATATTCTATACCCGCAAGTCCTTGATTTGTCCCACGGCAACTCAACTCCGGGGGCGATCATTCAAACTTGGCCTCTTAATATTCCGCTGACCAGGAATCAACAGTGGAATTTGCAGATGTATAAATAATATGGATTCTAGAGAAATACAATGGTGGCACGCGGGAAATAAGAATACGAAAGCCGTGAGCCATGTGCTGCGGATGGTAACACTGTCCATAGAGAGTGACAAGATGCTTTTAGTTTTTCCTTTGTTATACTGTCGATGTTACTGTCACTATCTAAACTTTGGTTTTCTTTCGTTATAAAATCGATGTTACTGTCGTTTCCTAAACTACATGACTTTTATGAAATAAGATTTAGCGTTTGTTTCATTTAAATACAATAGAGTGTTAATATCAAAGTGGCAGTAAATCTGAGATAAAGTGGGTTACAACTATGTTTAATGGGATAGAAGAGAGAGTACGGAAATCCTTGAGTTTAATCTTCGATATCTTGAAGAATTTGCGCTTGTTATAATAGAGTTAATCTAATAGCATCTTTTTCAAAGCCGATCCTTTAACGTATCTTGCACATATTATTAGAAACCATGCTAAGCAAATCCAATTTTGTTCGGAAAGGTGAGTTGAGCTACTTTAAGGTAAGTAAAGGTGAGCTGATGGTGACTAAGAACAAGGAGAACATGTTTCTAATCCTTGGTTACAATTACTTTTACTCGCTAGATTAGGAACAGTGAAAGGATTGCTAGTGATCCAGTTTTGGATCCCTTCTTGTCATACGTGATACTACCTTATCCATGAGAGTTTATCATCACAAAAAAACAGGTGGAGATATATCATCTAATAAGCAACTTGTATCTGGCATATCTGGTGCCAGATTCTTATAAAAGAAGTATTTTCTAAACGACCTAGACAAGGCCTTGGATTGTTACGAAAAGCTTGTAGGTCAGAATCAGTTACAATTCTTGAAACAATTTGCCTTCTAAGCATCTTTTAAGTGCTATCTAAATATCATTAACCCTCCCAGACTGCAGGACCTGGGGCGGTATAGCTCATTTCCGGTGTACTGTAGGACCAAATCAATCCAGGATCCGTGGGCTTATAAGCCCCTGGAAATGCTACCAATGGACCTGGTTTGCCATCTCCGCCACCTGTAACATTGATTTGGGCACAAGAAAGATAAATCTGGGCTCCACCAACTGCTTGTGCCTGGTGCAGAGCAATACTCTCTACGCGGAGAAGGTAAAGGCCATTCGGAACAGATTTCGGCATTGTAAAAGACACAGAAGTCTTGTCTGGGAGCCAAATAATTAGCATTTAAGTATAGGAGCTTGGATTGAGGAGTCATACGGTAGGTTGGCCAAGTGTCATCACCTGAGGTGAGTGCACGTCCAGTTTGAACAGCACTGATGGCACCAACTTTGAACCACACATTGCCCGCAGCGTCATAAGTACTAATGTCTTTGCCCTCAGGTGCTTTGGCCATGTAGAATTGTACTGGGCCGAAATGATTGACAGAAGAGGCGGCTACAAAACCAACGGTATCGCCGGCGACAATATTAGCGGTGGAAGCTGCGCCATGCATCTGATAGCAACGCATATCGGGGCTGTTAACATCGGTCACGCCTTGATTGCTCTGATAGTTCTTTGTCTGGCGGACAGTCGTCCAATCAGCCGCCTCGGCTTGCCCATTTATAATGAGTCTTGGAAAATGATCTGGTATTCTCTGAGAAAAAAATCTTTGATGAGAGAGATTTATTAGGTACTAACAGTGAGCCTGGGCAATTGCTGCCATCAATAGCAAAGAAGGAAAGAACTGCATCATTTTTGCCGAGAATTTAAAACCCACAGTGAAGCCAGGTGAGTTTTTATCGACTGGAGGTGAGATGAGTAGAACGGGAAAGAGACGAGTTAAAATACAACGCGGGAGTTCAACTGGCAAAATAAGATTCAAGATCAGGACTAAATTATTTGCCCTTGCAAGTTAATCATTACCCCAATATTTGGATTTATGTGGGGCATAAGTTGTCTGCCGACCTCTGAGTACCGTTTAGCCTGTGGGGTAAATCGACCAGATAGCATATACTTATATTACTCTAGAGACTGATCGGAAAGGCGACCAGCGCTGCTTTATCGGAAACATCAGATGAGCTAGGATGAGTAAGGGCGAGGAGACTTGAGTTGGGGACCTGTTTCGAAACCTCAGTTGCACCTGCTATTATTAAGCGTATAATTAATATGAAAATATATAGGACTGTCGTGGAAGTTCGGCTTCACCTCTGAGAAGGCGTGTATTCGCATCGGGACCTGCTGATACGGTAGCTGCCATGGCGTACTGATAGATATTGACGATGGCTCATAGCGTCTTCTCCAAAACTTGCTTATCATCCTGAACGAGGCGCATCTGATCTAACTATAGATTCTTCTGGCCTATTGCTCTCATCAAGTCGACAGAACATTGGATAGTCAAAACGAAAGTTCATCCTTATCAAATTTTTATAAAATAGGAGCCACCAGAAATTAGATTCAGTCGGACTTGGCAGAATAGCTTTGATAGATCTACTTGCAAGACTTCACGAATTTAAATCAACCCTTATGCTCATAGGGTGTTCCCCAAAAAGCGTTCACGAACATTATAAATGTCTTCCCCTATGATTTGAAGGGATTCCAGGAACTATTCATTGTAACATGGGACTTTCCGGAGAAGCATCACTCCGCATCAGCAACGGAGAGGAAAATACTTATGTTTGATCACCCTATTCCAGGAATAGCAATCCTGTATCAATTGCATAGCAACAGCATAGCGTGTCTAAATATACATTACCTGACATCCATCACCTTCTAGGGCTGTTTGACGCAAAGAAAAAACCTAAGATGTAGATATATATTCCTCAAATGACATAACGCAGGAACATGAAGATTTTTGAAATCTTAGTAAAATAGGTGAAAGATTCTACAAAATTTAGGAAGTTGATCAAGTAGTCTAAAGTATAATATAAAGAGCATATTCTCCGTCTTGCCTATTCCCTTCTTTTTATACTAACTCCGTCTGATTCATGAGGTTCCAAAAGGTGCCACTTGGAAATTGACCATGGAATTGCCAGTCGACATTTGAGTCATATTGCGGGCCTTCTTGAAACAGCGAGGAATTTGGAATATTAACACTGGTGCTTGAAAGATTGTTGTGTAGTAGGTCATACATTGGAATTAGAGGCGCAATAGGCTCGGATTCAGTGTTATACTGTTGAAACACATCCTGTTGAAGTAATGGGTCGTCAAATGATTCGCTTGTTCCTGGCATCACCGCACTAAAAGGTGATAGCTTTTCTAGGGATATATCAGACCCATCGGTGGAGAAGTCGGCATGGGCAGAAGAATTACTAGGGGTCAGCATGCTTTGTTCTACTTGAGCCATCTCCTGGGAGCCGTTAAATGCGACTGAAATTCCCTGAGCCATTGCGCCCTTTTTGAGACGGATACACAAAGCTTGTAACACACTTATGGCCGCCTTGGCTAAAGGATTGAAGTTTGCCATTCCTTGAAATCCATAAATGCACAATTCGACATTTTGAAATGCTTCAAACAGATGCCTTGGGCTTTCCTTTGGATAGAGAATATATATTGCGGCAACTGTTACTGCTGCATCAAAGTTACCGAACAAATGCAAAAAATGCCGAGATTGCTGGATATTTAGTTCTAGGGATACTCTTCGAGCACAACGAAGAATATTAAGTCCTGCATTTAGAGCTTGAATGCGGCTTTTCGGTATTGAGAATATGTACGGTCTATGGAGTGCTAGGATAGCAAACCAGATTGAGGCCTCCAACGTTTCACGTGCCTCTGGCAGCCAGAGACATTCAGGATGGTTGTCAAATCTCTTATCGGGATTTTCAATCCATAGGTATGAAGGGAGATGTTCTCTATATTCGAGTATCTCGTCATGCATCTCCTGGATTGTACTGAAGTCTTTGATTTTTCTATTTTCTCTTTGCATGGTGGAGCTTCTGACCAAAAAAACAGATATAGGGTGATTGAAAATCTGCAAGGTCAAAGGTGTCGGTGGCTCAGACTCGGTTCTACTGAGAGGAGCTGCCTGAGACCGGATTTGAACCGCTGGGGTGTCAATAGGGATAGTTGTTCTCAGGTCTTCTATGGATATTCTCAACGGCCTGCCCAACATCGTAGACATGTGTATATCCCAGCAGCAAAGGTTCAGCCACCTATGCATTGCATTAGCTCCAAATATACAGTTCTGACAATTCAAAACTTACGTTCTCCGGCATATTTCATCGTCCCACAACTTAAGAATCGTCTTTCCCGACTCAGACTCAGGTTGAGAGGGAACATCAAGATGCCACTCAAGTACTCGTGCATCCGCTATCGTCTGACCAAGCGAGTGCCAACTTTCTACAACCATACCTGTCGTCTTCAGAAATAGTGTTCTTAAAAACCCGGCTTGAATAGCTACTTTTGATATATCTCTCTTGCCCAATAGGGTTAGAAGGGCTATACCTGCATCGCTGTACTGATTTGCGACATCATCAAGTGTCATGCCTGCCTTATACTTCATGCATTCAAGACTATCGTCGTACTCTGAAAGGCGATTTATAAGAGCTAGTGCCAACAGTTGAAATAGTAGAGCTGGAAAGAAAAGAATATCCGTGGGAATGATTTCCGGGTTACTGTTGAGCTGAGAGAAAGGAAGCTGGTTCCAATCTTTGTTCTGTTCTGCGAAGTTATCATAGTCTAAGGGATTAAATTGCCAGTTTACATCCTTGAAAAAGGCATCTACGAGTTTGTCGACAATCCTTGGTGGTGGTAATTGGCCAATCGATGCTTTATATCGATCTCGAAAACCGCGACTTTGTGCTGCTCGTAGTGGCATATCGTCAAATGATATCGGCTCGGCGGCGTTAACCGCTTTGAATATACTAAGAGAAGTATGAACGTTCATCTCCGAATAACCGAAGACACTGAGCTGTTTTGCCGAGTTGGGCTCGACGGGATTCTGCTCTGCTGCCGTGTCCACCTGTGGGTCGTGACGCTCTTGTAACTTGATAACAGCCTCTCCTTTGCGAGTCTCTCCTTTGCGAGTCTTGCCAGCAGGGAAAGTCTCATAGCGGCAAACTGACTATACGACATAAAATTTAGCTCTCACAATATTTTTATGGATTCAGATGCCATACCCGGTTACCTCGGATAATGCAATTGGAACATGGTGTACCTCGATCGCACTTGAAGCACATCGTCAGTGTCATATTGAATCTAGTAGCACGGTGAGTACCTTTTGCTTACGACGGTGGCAGTCAACGCAAGATGTGACTGCCCTATTTCTCTTCTTTCGCTCCATGATGTTGCCACACTTATCCTGTTGAGAATGCCTCGAGGAACAGGTTACAGATCTTCGACCCTTAGTGAACCTGCAGCTATGGAAGGGCAAATTAGGCACCACTATTCCAACATAATAAAACCCGTGAGATTGCGCACTCAGATTCTACTCTTTTTGTGGTTGAACATAAACGTTATATTGATGATACATTTGGAGATGCAGAACGGGAAAAAAGCGGGGCAGATTCTCCCGTTAACCACAACGGGAAGAGCGTGAGAGCTCATCTCATGTAAGCCACCACATAATTTCATAAGTCAGAGGTAAAGCACAAATCACAATATCTTTACTATTATTAAATTTCTAAAATGAAATAAGGAACAAAATCTTAATAAAAAGGCAACTATAACTAGAGCCTTTGTCCTGTAACTAATATCCAGTAGAGTTAAGATCCCTGAATTCTAAACGTTCGGGAATAAATGACTTTTAATAAAGAAATATAAATACTTCAGTCGAACTATATTTATTCTTCTAGCGCAGCGAAAAGTTAGCTTTGAACTACGATATATTGATAGAGATAAGACGGCGTCTCGAAGGTAAAAGGGAGTCACACAGCTGAATAAGAATAATGATTAAACTTATGAAAGTAAGTCCATGGGAAGGGGCGGAGTTTCAAATCGCAATGTTTTGGATCTCTTCCTTTAATTATAGCAGAATAGAGATCGAGACACCCACGGTCACTCGATTAAGTTAAGTAGATGTCCGGCACGTGATTATTTAGAACTTTGCTGTGACGCCGATCTTCTCTTGATATAGAAACCCGAACATCTTGGCAACGACATGCCACAAATGGCATTTACATTTTCTCGTTGCCAGCAGCAAAAAATCCTTTTAAAAGAAAATTCCAGGAGCAAGTAGAAGAAAAATGAAAACGGTCTTTAATATCAAACGCTAAATTAAAGATTTGGCTTTTTTTTCCCGCTCGATTCTCTGTCACTTTTGGACGCCGTAGTGGGTTCAATATTATTCGGCTATGCATCCCACTTCCAAGAAAGAAAGGCTCGGCGTCGAACCTTAGCCTCGCCCGCGCAGACGTGTGGCAGCTAAGAAAGTCGTCATCGAAGAGAAAAGTAAGAAAAGAGAAGATATCTAGACACGTACTGTCCACAATCGCATAATCTCACATTGTTTGGGTTTGATTAAGGAGAACGCACTGAGGCTGGGGCACATACGTACCACAATGGACGATTCTCTCGCTCTCGAATGGGTGTGATGAATGGGAACAAGCGGTCACGGCGTGATAGGTTATCGATCATGATCTCGCATTCAGGAAACCCTTCCTCTTTGGAACTGTCAGAGGGGCCGAAGTTTCAGAATAGAAAACCCAGCGCAGACGGGATGGAGTCCAGAACCCCACCCGGAAAAGAACAGGATATCTCTCCAATAAACTGTGAGAAAGCACGATCTGAGAATGAGGGAAACCATCAGGACCTAAACCTTCCAGTGCCTCCATCTAACGCCCCTCTTCAAGGCGGAAAGGCTGCGCTGAGGCGCTATTTCGCCCCAGAAGGCAAACTGCGGCCCTTCAGGCTTCTCGGACAGGACATACGCCATCTACGGACGCGCTACATGTCTGACTGGACGACGTTTAACCAGCTGGTATTCGCGAGCGCGGTGTACGTCTTCTTCACGAATATCCTTCCGGGGATCACCTTTGCAAGCGATCTATACGTATTAACGGGCATGACGTGGGGCACGATCGAGGTCGTGTTTAGTACCGGATTGTGTGGGATCATTTTTTCCCTGTATGTATAGAATCCCGTTTCGAGAGGAAGGGTAAGAGAGTCTTGGGAGATGTGTGCTTACTTCTGTTGCTGTGTGGTTTAGGTTCTCGGTTCAACCGTTGACGATTTTGGGTGTCACTGGCCCGTTTTCGGTGCTGGCTGAGAATATATACTCTTTATGTCGAGATTCATTTCACGTGAGTTGCAGGTGAAGAGGTTGGAGAGAAGGTGACTGATTTTTGGCAGGTAGATTTCCTTGCCGTGATGGCTTGGTCCCTGATCCATGCCGGCTGGATGCATTATCTACTCGCGATTTTCAATGCTCATGACTGGACCATGCAGTACGTCACCACGTTCAGTGCGGACATTTTCTCGCTCCTGAACAGCGTAATCTACTTCCACAAAGCTATACAGGAGCTTCAACGAAACCACGATGCTGTTTCATTCGCGGCATTTCTCTACTCGGTCATCGGCGCTGTAGGAACTTTCCTCGTCGCTGTCGTCCTCTCTACCGCGAACTCGTGGAAACCTCTTTTTCATCGCTACATCCGCATGGGCCTGACTGAATATGCCGCTGCTATTTCTATCATTCTTTTCATTGGGTTGCCTCGCGTCGGTGAACTAGCCACGCTGGACAAGCAGACACTTGTTGTACAGTCCTCTTTCCAGCCCTCGAGCCCAGACCGAACGGTTTTTTTTGTGCAATTCTGGAAGCTGCCGGTGGAATGGATATTTCTTTCCATTATCCCCGGAGCCATCATAACCATTCTTTTCTACTTCGACCATGAAATCAGTAGCATTATTTGTACTCTCGACCGATATGGGATCAAGAAACCAGGCGGGTTTGCCTGGGACATTGTCTTACTGGGAACCACTACAGCTTTATGTGGTATTTTGGGAATCCCACCAGCAAATGGGCTTCTTCCACAAGCACCGTTACATTCCGAGTCACTCCTCCATACCGTGAAAATGGAAACGGTAACAATAGACGAAGCAACAGGAGAAAGAAGTTTTGAGTTTGAAGAGAGGCATCAAGTTTACGAGCAACGTTGGTCCCCTTTTCTCCAAGCGGTTGGGATCATCATCTTTGTTTCACCACCTTTCCAACACGTTCTCGGTCTTACACCTACTTCCGTACTTGCGGGTCTCTTCCTCTTTATGGGCGAACAATCACTTGCAGTAAATCCAATTCTATACCGATTTTTCTATATGTTGACACCAGCATCAGAACTCCCTCCTCTCCCAGCGGGGATAAAAAACTATTGGGGAATCCACGGCTACACAGCTTTGCAAATCGTCATGACGGGTATAATATTTTACGTTACCTTGACGGTTGCAGCCCCTGCATTTCCCGTCATTATCATCGCACTGGTGCCAGTACGATTGCTAATCATGAATAGAATCTGGGGTAGGGAGACGTTGAGGTTTGTGGATGCTTGGGCTTGTAAAGAAGGGACACCGGAGGACGATGAGGATAGGAAAGATAATATAATTACAGAAGGGGAAAAGAAAGAAGAAGAAAAGGGTGGGGGAGCATACAGTTTTCGGAGAGAAGAATTGGTGTAGAACACATGATAAAGCAAACATTAGAGAAGAAATTAGATTCTTCCGCGGGCAGAAGATAGAATTTACAGAATAAAACATCCTAGAAAAAGATTGGGATGTCGTGACTATCGACCATGCCCGGCCTTGACTATTTCAGATGGGCGAATTGGATCATCTCCTGGAGAACGTGATATTTATTTCCAAGCTTCATAAGGAGTCCTGAAGGTCCTCGGAGTTCAACGGAACCGCGGAGATGATGTTAGAAATCAGAAAATATTAATTCAAGTCACACGACGAAGGATTTTTGTGATTTTAAAAATTTGAATGGGCGAAAACGAATAATGGTGATTGTTGGGTGAGTGACTCGATGATCGGCGACAGTGGCGGGACTGTTGTCGGGCGACAGTACTCCGACAGGTGAGGTCGAGGACCTTTGATTCGGTCGCGTACTAGCATACGGAACATGTGCGTGGGTAGGTCTGGATATTTTGTGGTGGTGTCTGGGCAAGCAGTACAGTAAGTACCTTGCCTAAAATACCTCATTCGAGACCGTTCTCGGAGATAGGGAGATGTGTGCGCAGAGAAATAACCAGATGAAAAGCAAGAAAGAAAACTAGAATTCATGGCCCCGCAAGCACTAGCAAGCAAGGCCGGAAGAGAGGTAAAAGATGATGCATTGAGTCTAATATCACTGGTCGGTTGTTGAGTTTTGTCATGATGAGAAATGAGGATGAGAAATGAGGATGGGTCTTGGGTGGTCGAGATGCCCAGACTCAGATCACGTGTTGCTGATGCCAGGCTGCTGAATAAGCCCCGCCCCCCACCTAGCCTAGCTCTATGACGAAGGTGCGACTGGTTGCCATCGTACGGAGGGGTAAAACCAAAAGGCCAAAACCTTCAGACGTCTCCGATTTTCCCCTCCACAACAATTTCTTCTCTGCCTCGCCACAACCCATACCACACAACACCGCCATTCTACATCTACAATCACTTAGAGGATACCCCATTGTCTCAATTCCCGTCATGTCTACCTCTTTAGACCAACTTAAAGCTTCTGGCACCGTGAGTTCTCCTTTCCTACCCCTCGGAGCGAGAATCCCGGGCGTTCAGCTCCGGTTGAAACGATATCTGTTCGATGGCCAAATAGGGTTTGAATTTCATCATTTTGAAGAAAACAAACAATTGCTAACGTTTGGTTGGTGCATAGACTGTTGTCAGTGATTCCGGTAAGTGATTTATGCCCTGTTTTGTTGGGAATAGAAGCTAACATATCTGCCAACAGGTGATTTCGCTTGTAAGTCTATATCCCAACCTCGCGATATCCTCAATCCATCCTTCCAAGATCCTATTTCACCCTTCCGTCGATCTTTAGGATCATATACTGATGCTCTTTCAGCAATTGGAAAATATAAGCCACAAGACGCTACCACCAACCCTTCCTTGATCCTCGCCGCTTCCAAGAAGCCTGAATATGCTAAGTTGATGGACACTGCCGTTGCATATGGCAAGGAACAAGGCAAGACGATTGATGAGAAGGTTGATGCAACCCTTGACCGTCTTTTGGTGGCATTTGGATCCGAGATCTTGAAGATTGTTCCTGGAAAGGTTTCAACTGAGGTCGATGCTCGATTCTCGTTCGATACCAAGGGTTCTGTCGAGAAGGCTCTGCACATCATCGACGTAAGCTAATCCAGCCTAATTGCTGTCACTGATCACAAATTAACGATCCGCAGCTCTACAAATCTATCGGGATTGACAAATCTCGAATTCTGATCAAAATTGCCTCAACATGGGAGGGAATTCAAGCAGCTCGCATCCTCCAACGCGATCACAAGATCAATGTTAACTTGACTCTCATGTTCAGTCAAGTTCAAGCCATTGCCGCAGCTGAGGCCGGTACCTTCCTCATCTCCCCCTTCGTTGGCCGTATCCTTGATTGGTACAAGGCCAAGACTGGAAAGGCCTATACCAAAGAAGATGATCCAGGAGTCGCCTCTGTCAAGGCCATCTTCGACTACTACAAGAAATTTGGCTACAAGACCATCGTCATGGGTGCTTCATTCAGAAGTATCGGCGAGATTACCGAGTTGGCTGGCTGTGACTACTTGACTATTTCTGTACGATCCACAATTTTCTCACCTCCTTCAATCAATTCCTTCCTAACCCCTCTCGACTTTTGAAAGATAGCCCACTAACATAAAACTCGCAGCCCAACCTCCTAGAAGAGCTCATGGCTGCCGACTTTGCGGTACCCAAGAAGCTAGATGCTTCAAAAGCAAGCTCCCTTAACCTGGAGAAGAAGTCCTATATTGACTCGGAATCCGATTTCCGATTCTACTTCAATGAGGACCAAATGGCCGTTGAGAAGTTGCGGGAGGGTATTAGCAAGTTCGCTGCCGATGCCGTTACACTCAAGGAGACACTCAAATCGAAGATCGAGGCATAGTCGTCAATGCTCTCCGTCAGCTATTTCGTTCCTCCCCTCCGGAGTCGCTTTTTAAAGTCATCCAATCGCCTTAGGCACTAACTGCAAACTGTGGTATCTCGCATCGCGTGTAAATACTATACAATTTTTAACTAAAATAAAGTACCTTGATGGCAATTCCATGTTTCAAAGTTTGCAATCCTTAAAAATGATTAATAACTATTACAAAAATCTATATCCTATTATGAGCTCTACTTTTTCTTCTTCATCTCCTGAAATATTATCCTGAAAGCTGAGTACATTAACTTCTCATTGCAGAAGTAAGAAATGCAGTTCAACTTTCGCAGGGAGTTAATACTAGTCAGATCCAGAAGAAACTAGCAACGCCGTAGCCAGTCTGCAAGGCTGGTCAGTTTTGCAAGGAATACCTCGTATCATTGGGCAGAATTACCCTCCGCACTTCGCGAAGTGACACCGCATGAAAGCTGAGAGAATCTCACCTTCCCGTGCCGTGCCAGCAATTGGTAAAACGGGGAAATTTCCGCCTGTGTATAAAAATAAGAAACCACAATGCTCCTTACACATTGAGAATTCTTTGTCCGTGTTGTCGAATATTTTTCTATTCTTCCCAAGGCTTTTATTTTGGATTTGTAACTTGTCATGAAATCCACCCTTATAGCGGTCATTGGACTCACTTCTGGATTCACAGCCGCGGCATGCGGCGGCCCGCCTCCCGTGAGTTGTGAGTTTTCTCTCATCTGTCCTCTTTCTCCAGGACGTTCCTTTACTCATTGGGATTTCTTTGTGTCGTAGGTCTAGGAAGTCCGTCCCTGGGCCCGGCGGTACGGGTCCTTTGACATGCAAATGCTACACTTCCCTACCCTTTGTGTTGTGGGTCGTTTTCTTTTGTAAGTTTGGTTTTTCTAAAACTTCCGAATAAAAGCTTAATAGTAGACTCTTATATTAACACTACAAGTACTTCGGACAGTGGACGGTACAACATGCCAGAAGCTCACTGCCAGTGCAGTCAGTTGATTCTGGAACGGCGTAATATCCTAGAGTTTGAATATGGAGGTAGCGGAGGCGATTGGTTGCTCTGTTCCCACTCCTTTGGTTACCCCTCAAAGGGAAAATCCTATGACGTTTCACTTAAAACTTTCAGGAATTTTAAGCTTTGGTCTGACGACGGAGGGTTAATACGCACACTAAGCACCTGTGTACCGCGGCCCTAGTTGTTACTAGTCCAGGTGTGATGTTGTACCTTTGCCTTTTTACAAAATATCTTTTGCTGTTGGAATTGTGGATTCCAACAAATTATAATAGTTGGAATTAATGGGAGAATTATTAATGTCAATATTAATTCAATCTGAATACCTTTGAAAAGTACTGGAAGCACAGGAAAGCACAGGAAAGCAAGGGAAAATAAGATAGGTACACACTATGTTACATACCACATGATGCTGTCTTTAATGCCCTCTCGCTTCTGGCATTATAGGGATTGAAAGATAAATTATAGGCTGTGTGCTATATAGCTCTAGTAACTCATGATTTGAACTTTCATTAGCAAAAGAGGATAGGAGAGAAAGAGCCAGCTCTATACTAAAAATGTACCCTGTTTTCCCCCAAAGGAATTCGGTATTACCACAACTTTGAAAATGACAAAACTTGAAAAAAAAGTCGACCCCCCAGGGTAAAGAAAAAGCTCGAAATTTGATTGCCATCTGCGGACGAGGATAAGTTTATTTGTCTTGGGCCTAGAAACTATGACCAATTCGTATGCAAGAGGGTAGAGCAATGGTGAGTAAGGACATTACTAAGCGTATTTTAGTTCTCAAGCAACATGAATAATATATTAAGCGGTGTAAAACCCAAGGGTCAGAGTTGATCCTTGCAGAGGTGAACGAATATAGCTATTCATTATATACTGAGATTATGTCACGTGACCCACACTGGGGTATTTACATCCCCCCGCGCGTCGCCTCTCTTCCATAGATTCAACCACTTAACCTT